>NNCF01129658.1:185793-314822 GCA_002313205.1 Laupala kohalensis
CATTCGACGTAACATGATTAACAGTTTAAGGGATTACAAAAACGAGCGTTATACAACAGAAATGCTAATAATAGAAAAAAAAATTAATACTTCGGTAATCATTTTTGAAAATGGAAAATTGCTCTCATTTTAGTTTCTGATATTAAATATAATCATCTTGAAATTGTATTCGATCGAGATTTTCGAGACTTTAGACTTAACTTGCATTAAATAAAAACAAAACAAAAACAAAAAACCAGTATAAAATATCTCTTTTGCTTTTGTCTGAGTGGAAATGGTGTAGTTGTGGAAGATGAAATGGTGGTGCAGCGGTTAACACCCCTGCGATCAAAATAGGAGTCCCGAGTTCGATTCCTGGCTCGTCACCATTTTTACTTGACAGAAAGTTGTCACATACTGTTCCTACGTGTTGGTACACAGAAGAAATATATACTCAATACGAAGGTACGTGTGAATCGGGTGCTTGAGTGCACACAGCATAGGGTGCCGCCTGGTTCACTTATCTCCTGTGTCGAGATGTGTGTCAGGCCTTCGGGGTTTAGGTCCGGGTGGAAATTGTGTACAGTTCTGGAAGGTGAACGAGTGGTATAGTGGTGAACACCTATGCAATCAAAGGAGAGATTCCAGATTCGATTCCCGGCTCGTCACCATTTTCACTTTAGTGAAAGTTATCACAAAGTATCGTTTACTTGAGAAATTGGAAAAAGGCAGGTGCCCTAGACTTCCATAACCACCACGTTCACGAAAGCGTCATGTTGTTTGACTTGCACGGTGGCAGTTGAGAACAACCTGGTGATGGTGATCATGGGACTGTTGGCGGTGGCTGTGGTGCTCTTGGTGCTGTACGCCATGTATCCCATGCTGGTGACGTGGGTGGCAGCCATCGCCCGGTGGTGTTGTCGTCGGCAAACGACTCCGATGGGAGCCAGCAGCAGAGTTGGGGACTTGGCCGCTGGTGACTTAGGCACGATGGGAATAGGACCCTCAGACTGTCCACCGGACGCTTACTCGAGATGGACGTCCCGTGAAAGTGCTGTCTCCTTCAAGGTAAAGATTTATGTTTATTTAAGATTAGTTTAATATACATTTAACGTCTGCGTGAATTCAATAGAACGACTACAGGATCAGGGACAGATATCTATTCTCTGTAAACGTGGCCGCAGTGAATGTAAACTTGTTTGTCAGGGACAAACCGCGACTCAGTAGACATAACACCCAATGTTTCGAACATCTTGCTGTGGCCTTCTTCAGGGCAATGTCAGAGTCGTACGGACCAGAGTTGCGGTCGTACTATGCGTCTTAGGTCTGAACTGACATTGCCCTGAAGGTCACAGCAAGTTGGCCAAAACTTTGGTTGTCACGCAGTCTGTCCCGGACAAACAAATTTGCATATTTATACTCTGTTCACATTTCTATGTAGTCCCTGGTTTTCTTCCTTGTTTTTCTCTCCTTTTCATACTTCTACAGACGATGTATTTCGATACTCCTATTTAGCGTCAGACTGGTTGAAAATAATCAAAAGCTGGAAATATGAAAGTAAAATTTACAAATCCGTTATTTGGAAGGAAAGGTCCTTTGATGCATTCAGAAACATGATTTTGATGCAATTTGAAGAAATGTAAGTTTAAGTGCGTGCCATGTGAATTGCTGCGTAGTACGGAAATATAATGTGAACTTCATAATAATAATACTATTCCATCAATTTTAATTCCCAAAAATGGATAAGGTTAATGAAGTTAATCTTATAAATCATTGAAATTTTTATTTGAATTTTTTTCTCGTATTTATGATTTGTTGAAAAATACACTTTTCAAAACAAATTCACATTTAATTATCAAAACACATAATAGTCTTAGGTTTTTGTATTTCTTGATTTATCAATTATCTTTTCATAAATAAAAGTACACTCAGATCCACTGCGTAAATTAAACATGAAAAACGTACGTTTACTGTTGGTTTACTAGGTGTTTTGTTTATAATTTTGTTTATTATTTGTAAGATAATATATGTTAACTGTTAGATACATATTCAGAAAATGAGAAAATGCGTCTCCAAGGAATAATATCAGGTTACATTCCCTTAAAAAAATATTTTGAAGTGATTTTCTTTGGAATTAATGTAGTACCTCTGTTCTCGGTGTACGAGAAAGTGAAAAAACGTAACCAAATGACTAGTGAAGTATATTCATTACTGGAGATGGAAACTGTCACACGACAACCATTAGTTCTCTTCTCCAAAGAGTTTGCACGACTAGTCACGCTTTGGTGCACTTGCGTGTAAAGGGATGCGGACTACGTTGAAAGTTAACAGTGGGTAACATAGAGGATAAACGTAGGTACCACGTGATAATTATAAATTTATTGTCAAAAAACAGTACAAACTGCGTATGACCACGTGGAGGGAAAAAAAACTAATTTACTCTCCGGAAGCAAGCAAGGGACCATCCCATCAATTCCGATCAAGGGCCCTAAGGCAGAGGCGGATTCAAAAATTTCAGCAAAAGTTCCTAGATAAGATAAAAAGTTGGCTGCGAGTTATAATACTAATAGAATGTCAATATGTTTGTAATTTTAAGCAAAAAATTACATGTACAAGTTATTATCGATTGAGAGTTTCATGGATGCCTATGCGGATAATAGCTGCTCATTGAGCTATGACGTCTCCAAGGATGGTGGGTAGGTAGCAGGGCATCTTCATCAAACTATGTAAAATTGTCGGAAACGTCTGGGTAGACAGTATTTCCAACCCCCGGGTACGTATTTCGATTCCCTTCTAGTAGTAAAATTCCATCCCAAAATAGTAACTTTCTCCAAATCGAGAAAAACCTAGGGTTGCACATGTTCCTTCTTCGTGATACTGAACAGTGGGAGCGAATTAAAAGACTCCCTACTCCCAGGGTGATGCTGTGTGAGTTTATCCAGTTGTTTGTAAAAACGGTCCAGACATTAGTCATTCGGTGAATCCCCAATTGCGACCACCGCTTGCCATTACTCCCCACTGTTCGGTTTACTTTGATGTTCTCAAAAGACCAATACGCTGCGGGTATAGCGAGCACCGGCATTCGTGTTGCGGCAAAGAGCAAGCAAATCATCCCTGTTATTCTCTATAAGGTGAGCGGTCGCTCAGGAAATGTTGAAGGTAGGTCCCTGTGATGGTACAGGTGGTAGCGTTCTTTCTCATCACCTAATCTTCCCGGGTCAATTCCCCGTGGGGCCAGAAAAAAATTGTAGATTTTTACATTTATGACCCAATTCATATTGCTGTGTCTACTGAAAAGCGAATCCTCCTCCTTCTATCCATCTTCTACTGCTCCTAGTATCTGTAATTCTAACAGTTACAAACCTCACCTACTAACCCGTCCACGTGGACCAAGTTGTTGATACATCCAGCTAACCGACCCACCTTCTGACAATAGTCTACCAACCAACTCCTTACTCCTCTCGCTCCTTGTAGATAAGCTTCAGTAACACGCTACGTTCCCCATTTACAAATACTACAGTAAATAAATAACATTTACTTAATGACGAATATCGGAAGTCGCCTTAAGAAAGTGCTCCTTTCTTGTACAGGCAGGGAGCCAGAGTGTGGTGAGGCAGGCATCGGGAACGGCGACGACCGGGTCACGAGGATGTAGAGGACGGAGATCCGAGAGGATGCCCAACTCTCGAGGGGTGAGTGAGTAACAAATGCACTGAGGAGATAGAGGAAATTTTGGGACCTGTCCGAAGAAAATAGAGAAAGTTGAGGACAGTACGTGTATGAGTGGAAAAGACGATGAAACGCGTAGCCATATGCTGTGGAAGTGTGACGCATATAACGTGGAAAGTGAAGACTACTTACTATATTTACTTAAGGAGGTCCCGGATTCGAGTCCCGCTGTCGTAATTTTTATTTGACCGCAGACGATGCAAACACTCTTCCACGAATAGGTACTCGGAAGATGTGAGTTTCTATCATCTTCCTCGTTAATTTCCTTTTTTCATTGTCTTCCATACTCGTATTGTCTCTTCTTTCCGTACTTTATATCTTTTGTATTATTAAGTCAATAGGCATGCTTCCCAGTACTTCCTGTAACGCTTTTGTCGATACGCTCGAATGTTTCCGTGCAGGTGGTGTGGAATGCGCGCGTGTTCGAAGGACGACCCACTGTGGTGACGATGGGTGCTCAAGACGCTCTCGCAGATCTCGAATCTTGGCGATATACCTCGAGGCAACTGGAGGCTCATTGGCATGTCCCTCTGGATGCGTCATCCTCGGGAGACTCGGTGGAAATCGTAAGTAATTGATGCTCTTGTTGAGTTTCACCATTCACACCACAGAGTACGCACTACGCAAACACTTTTACTATCCCTCGACAGAACTGTCGTTTCACCCAGAATCAGGAATACCCGAAAATTATCTCTCGCGAAAAGCATTTACTGAAAAATTACGTCGGAGCAACACCTTAGAGTCATATTTGTTGTAGCGTCCACTTACATTAAAATATATGTTAGAGAATGGATGTGCCATACACCAGCAATGAATTTAAGGGCTGAACTAATGGCATGAATTCGATAATATGCTCCCTTTATATGGTGGTCCAACATTACCGATTTAGACATTCCATCTTTCACTAAAGACAGTGAACGTGAGAACTCTACTTCGGTTTCGTTTTTTCACCGATATTAATTTCACCGTGAGCATCCTATGATTTTCAAAGACTGGGAACCCAAACCTTCACCTGGGGCTTATGAGGCAACTTTGTAAACTGTCCAGACATCTGTACCGTTTTTAGCAAAGCCAATGTAATAGTGTAAAGTGCTTGTTCTCTCAGCAAAGGGGCTTGGAGAACTTCCTCTTCCTACTTGTGAAGTTTAGATTCCTGGCTTCATTCCGCTCTCATGGGGTCCTTTCCATCATTGAATTTTATCGGAAGAGTTGACAATTGATGATGCTGGAGCATTAACCGACACTTTACCTCGTGCACTGTGAAGTCTTTTACTTCCCCACGGTTCGATGTACAACAAAAATTCGACCATGCCACTTGCCACAGAAACAAAGCTTTAAATAAGAAATACTACTATATTACCTTCACCACACCTCCTTGGGACAAATTCTGGTGACACAACTGTATGCAAACAGTCGAGATATCTGTATATTATGAAATCTACGAGATGGATAATTCTCTTGCGAAATGAGCGTGTGAAAAACGAGCAGGTGAGTGCAGTTCCTTCATCGGAAGAAGCTCTGGCGGTGGTGCATCCGGTGTCACCGCCAGTGCACGGTCCACGACGAGTGACGGAGCCCGCAGTGCCCATTCCGAGAACTACGTCAACGGAGACGAAAAAGGCGAAACTGACGACTGCCTCGGAGGACGGTCAAAGCAGTTCCTCTACAAGCGAAGAAGAGAGGGACCGACAGAAGACAGTGTGAGTTGACACTTGTGCTTAATGAGTCTTATAGAGTTTTCCATTTACTGCTCTGAGTGCCCACTAGCTCTGGACTAATACGTTATTGCTCCGCGCGAGTTACCCACTCCATCAGGAGAGTGTAGGAAGAAAATGGAACATCACTGCTGCACGATTCGGACAGCCGCAAAAGTTAACGAAACTAAAATAACTGAATATGAACAATTACTAATATTTGAAAAATAGTCTTTGCAAAAATTACTTGTTCATCATTAACGTAAACGAAATCATCTTAATTCCATATTATTCCCGTAACAACGTCGCACTCCAACTCGGAAATCTGCAGAAGTTGATTAAAACATTCACTGAACAAATTCCATGAAGGACTTGAATATGTAGAACGGAGAGTGTCTTCGGATATTCCTTCCTATTCTGCGACAGTCTCTTTCAATTCTCTACTTTCATGTTCTTCAGATCTTGGTGCACATCATCAAGCCATCTTTTCTTTGGTCTTCCTCTTGGTTTTGGTGCAATAGGAGACCATTCTGTGATGATTTTTACCACACAAGTGTGGTTTATGCGTTTCACATGACTATGCCATGCCAATCTTCTTGCCTTCATTTCTCTGACAATGTTACGTTGGTTTATTAATTTATTTAGTTCTTTGTTGTCTTTTTTGTCTACAGATATCTTTAACAATTTTTGTCCGACCAAAGATCTTTCTCAGTATCCTTCTCTCAAGTATAAGTAATTGTTATTCCAATTGTTTTTTCATTGTCCAGGGCTCAAAGGCATAAATTAGCACTGGCTTAACTATTGTGTTGTACAATTGTAATTTTGTCTTTCTAGAAATTATTCTATTGAAGTACAGTTGTTTATGCGCATAGTATGCTTTACTGCCGATAGCTATCCTCTCCTTTATTTCTTCTTCGATGCTATTGTGGGACTTAACAATTGTGCCTAAATACTTAAAGGAAGATAATTTTACAATTTTTGTGTGTTCATATTCAAATTCCTACTCTGTACCCACATTTCATGTATTTTGTTTTCCCTTCGTTTATTATCAAACCTATCTTTTGAGATTCTGCGCTCAATTTAATAAATGTCTCTTTTAGAGCCTGTTGAGTTCCAGCTAGAATCAATACATCGTCTGCATATACGCATACCTTCTTGAGCTTGTATGTTTCCTCTAACTTCTAAGCATTCTAAAATATCATTCATTACCAGGCTGAAAAGAATGGCTGAAAGGGGGTCTCCTTCTTTAACACCTTTTTCCACTTCAAAGGTTGCTGTGAACACGTTATATATTCTCACTTTACACTGGGAGTTTTGGAGGGTCATTATAATCAGTTTCCTGACTTTGTGTGAGATCAAAGTTACTTAAGCTCTTACATATCGCTGATCTCTCGACACTGTCGAAGGTTTGTTTGAAGTCTACAAACAAGTTGTGAATTTGTATATTTTGGATTCATGGCATTTCTCAACCGAAGTATTCTCCTTATAAGTACGGGACTTCCTAATTTAATAAATTCAGATATAATGCTGTCTCATCCTGAAGATTTTTTTTTTTCAATTTCTTCACTATTTGCCTAATTTCTTGATTTGTCGGGGTTAATACTTCACAAGCATCTTCTTGTAGTACTTCTACTATGTTATTTAATACTTGCTGATTAAGGAAATCTTTGAAGTAGGATTCCCATCTTCTTAATATATTTTCCGTCTCCGATAATATGTTACCTTCTTTATCTTTTTTTTTTGTGGGGCTTTAGGGCTCGTCAACATCGAGGTCATTAGAGCCCATTTTATCTTTATTGTCGAGAATTATATTAAATCCAGTTTTCTCAATTATATTAAATCCTGTAATTTCGATCATCTTTATAAAATTTCATTGTGTCATTTTTATGTCTTGATTGTTCGACTTCATATAGGTTTGTTTCTAGCCTCTGCTTCTTTTTTCTTTATAAGTAGAGTTCGACATGTTTCCTTTTTCGCCTGTATTGTTCTCTATTTCCTCTTGTATAGGTTGCGAGGCACCTTTTCCTTGATTCATTCTTTCCTTGTATAGCATTTCGGCTCTCTACATCGCACCATCTTGATCCTTTAAAAAAAAAAAGATTTATATACCAAAGTTACCTGTGGCCGAAGTTAAGGTGCTAAATTTAATGTAATTCCACTTTTCGTCAATTCCTTCATGTATATCTTCATTATTCAGCATTAAGGAATAATTTATGTCTGTATTTCTTGGTAATGGAATAAATCCTTAGGTTTTCCTGGTTTCATCTTGGTCTAGGTGAATTGTTTTCCTTTCTTTTTAGCAGTTGCTGGTCACAATACACTTTAGAAGGTAGTGGTCAGAGTCACAATTTGTGTCCCGTAATGTTCTAGCGTCTTGGATGAGTCTGATTTTATCCTTATTTACCAGTAAATGGTCGATCTGATTGACTTCTGTACTTGTAGGAATATTCCATGTACCTAAATGAATTGGTTTATTTTGGAAGTATGTACTAGTTACAAAGAGATGGTTTTGGATAGCAAAATTTGCAAGAAGTTGACCATTCTTATTTGTGTTTTCTTGTGTCGTAAATTTACCAATATATTCAATTTTCTGTGCCCAGTTCAGAATTGAGATCGCCTAGGATTATAAGTGAATCGTGTTTAGAAACGTTCTCAACTGTTTTTATTTTTGGAGGTCTTCATGGAACATTTCCCTCATTCCATCATATTCACGTACTTCGGTTGGTGCGTGTACACATATCATCTTTAATCCTTATTTTACGGTTCAAAGAGTAAAATTGATTTCTCTAACTCTTCAGTCACTTGGAATCCAGTTCCATATCGTCCTTGTTCTGCATTGCAACTATAATAGATTGAATATTTCTCTTTCTCTTCCCGCATCCATTCCAACGGATTTCTTGGAGCGCCGTAATCTGTATCTTCGTTTTGTCAGGTTCTTCAGCTACTGTTTGCTTTGACCAACTTGTATCATTGTCAATACATTTCATGTTCCCATAGGATAGATATCTTATCGTGTCCGTTTAATATGCCTAGATTGTCGTAAATTTAGTACGGAATTCCATAATAATTGAGTCTTTTTAGCTAAGTATTTTTTAAAGTATTAGGGAGCTGGCCTAGAACAAACTCCAGCTAGTCTTGGAGGACCTAGGTTTGGTTTTCTGTCTGGGTTTTCCTTCCCTTTGGGGATTCCTCCCCATCCTACAAGGCAGCAGGTGGTAGGAAACAGGATGGGTGTCAGTAGTCAACATAGGCCGTTGTAGGACACACTTCGTCAGGTACCTCCGCCAGGTTCTGTCCGGCTTGGGAGGCCCTACCAGTAGCTATGCTACTGCCGGCGTAGCCCCTGGTTTCTTTGGTACGCACAAACCCTCTCCGCCCGCAAGGACATTGCTACGTAAAGGCGGTGTCCTCAGGGGGGGGGAGAACGGATAATAAATTAGTTTACTCTCCTCCAAGTGGTCATACTCATTTTGTAACTTCTTTTGTGACGGTAAATTTATTTTGTCTACAGGTGTCCGTCTGTGCCAGCCAATGCTTTACTGCGATACGTATGGGGAGCACGACCCTTAGTGGAAACTGCAGGACCTGCAGCGGCGGCGGCGGCGGCGGCCGGGGTTTCTGTTTCCTCCGTGCGAGGCCCCAGAACCAATGAACGCCCTCCACAAATGGTGACGGAATATCAACACTATTTTTGCTTGTTTTAGATAAACATTAAATAATATCCATAAAGTTGGTCTTAAATTAATTGGTGCGATTAATGATGCCCAGTTCTTAATACACCATAACTCAAGAACTACTGGTATAATGACTATTTTTAATATGAACGGAGTATATATCATAATTGTGAGATTCATGCGTGGTAATATGCTCGACTAGCGAGTAGCACTAAGTTCTTACTACCTTAAGAATGCTATTACACTAAAACACCCGTGACTACACAATTAATTGTGACAAAGTGGCCGACGTCGTCAAATAACATAGGCAATGTTATTGACCTAGGAGCAGCATCGGGTCTGGGTCACTATTAGTGACGGGAGAAAAATATCAGAAGGATGGTTTCTAGTTTCACTGGAGTTCTCTAGCTTTGCAACATTTTCTATTGAACTT
This sequence comes from Laupala kohalensis, assembly GCA_002313205.1. Lineage (NCBI taxonomy): Eukaryota > Metazoa > Arthropoda > Insecta > Orthoptera > Trigonidiidae > Laupala > Laupala kohalensis. The sequence continues at coordinate 195,303 of NNCF01129658.1, forward strand.
TTTTTTAAGTGTCCAGAAAGGCAAGGCGAATTTCATATTCTTTTTTTAAATTAAATTTCTGACATATATGAATTTTTTTATATCGAACCTATTAGCAATTATATGGAAATTTATTTAAAATATGTCCCTTTAAAGGTTTTATCAATAAGAGCCACAACAACTTCAAGATGATTTTATTCAAATATTAACCCTGTAATGTTCAATAAGTATTAAACGAATCGATAGATAGTTAATTCTTTCACTTCCAATAGAGAAATCAAAATCATTTGCTATGTATCACATACTGGGTTGTGGGATTCCCTACAGAGACCAAAAAGAAACCCGAAGTTGCGTCTACGGGTGTTCAAATGTCATTACAATCTCCAATCTATGTTATTACAAACTAAATTTGTTAACAATCTCTACATTACATTAACAAATTTAACGCCAATTTAACGGATATAATGTCACTCAACTTTTCCAGTAGTTTAATAACAGGACCTTTAAACTGTATAGAGGATTGATTCCTATGTATTGATTAATAGCTCACTATTTTGTGTTTATTACGTGTGTCTTATGATTTATATTGATGTCCCATTGCAGTATGTCTCGCCGTCATCCCCACCACTTTCACTCTGTCCTTTTTCGAGCTGTCCTGTGTATTCCCCAAAAATTAGTCACACAGTAACGAATTTTGTTTCCTCGTCTATTATTCCAGTAATTGTCCTTGAACTATTCGAAAAATCAGTAGTGCTGAGCAAAGATTAAACATATCGAACATACAGAAATCTCTCTAACTGCTGTGAACCATACCTCCAGGTAACAGATTAATTATGTCAAGTTGAATGGAAATGGGATATGGAACCCAACTGCACCATCCCGTCCTCCTCTAGAAGAAGTCTGCCACCATTGAGTTTGTGTCTTAATACAGGTCCCATTTCCATGTTAAGACTTGAAGACGAAAAACATTGTCCGAGTGTACTGCCATCTAGCGGATTTCGAGTGAAGCACAGGGTTAAAGTGATATTTTACTACCAAGTGTTCGTTTAGTGAACTTGACCAGGGCGCCAATTTAGGAGGAAAACGACGACGACGGTGTTGCCGACTCCTCCAGAAAGCATCTCTCATTTCATCAATGAGCAAGGAACTTTCAAGAGCCCACCGCCTATTCGGAAAGGTTGCTGGCTTTCGGCGCTGAAAGTACCCAAGATTCGAGTTTACGCTATCACGGATTGGCCTAATGTAATGAAACAGACATAAAATTAATGGAAATACGAGTATCTCCAAATTTTACATAGCTAAAAAACATCTTTTTTTTCATGAAAAATGCGAGCTTTTTCCGTATTCCAAACTATATCTTATCTGTGCACAATTACTTTGTATGAACTGATATTTTTAATATTTATTTTGTAAGAGCCATAATTTTTTTACTAACATCTAATAATTGAAACAGATTTATCACAATTGGTTTTAAGAGATTTAGAGAAAGTAGACCGATAAAATTAGATTTTACTCGAGATACCAAATTATATACGAGATATGTGGACTACATATTTTGCATTGTAGCACAAAACAAAATTCTACACATTATATATGTTTTTAATTGCTGTTTATTAGATTTGTTATGTTGGAAATAACAAAACGAGCAACTTAAAGACTCTCTTAATTAATATTTTAATCAGTATTCAAAAGCAATATATTCAGGTAGATTAATACATTTTTATTCTGATAATTCAGCACAAAAAAGGAAGTATAATTGACTATTTCACAAATGAACAGAAACTTGAATACAATTAAAATATACTCATCCACTAGAATTTGTTCAGAAATATATTACAAAAAGAATACTCATTTTAAGAAAGACAACATGCAGCAAATACAGGTAGAGAAATTAAGATATGAGGTAAACCAACCACATTCCGTGACCCTACCAAATTCCATGATTTCTGATTTAAAACCAAGAACAAGTAAAACTTTAGAAACAAGAAACAGAATTGTCAAAGACATATTGAAACATAAAAAACTCTTTATGCTAAACGACGCAGATCGTGTCGTGATCCGCAAACTGACTTCCGTCCACCGCTTCTGGGTATCAGTTACGTCTCGTGAAAGGAAATACCCTCGCTCTGATTCTCGGCGCTTTACGCGACACAGTGATGGGGCGGGGGGCAGGCGAGCAGAAGGCAACACTGCCTATCGCGTGGAGACAGACAGCCTAGTTTCTCGGGTGGGGGATGAATGGTGTGTGTGGGATGGGGGGGAGAGGAGGGATGCCATAAGAATGATCCTACAAGTGGTGCACATTAACTACGTTGTCTCAGGTCACACAAAATCGGCACAAGAAATCCTATCGTGTGGGACTTCTATGTGTATAGAAATTCAATGCTACCACTGACATTCAACTTGTGAGAACTACAGACCTCTGAGGTGAGTTCATTGAGTTTAAAGTATTCTCTAAGGGAGTCACCTCATATGAAGATAATATGAGACTAAGCTGAAGGTCCGGAGTTCGTATCTCTGTCCCAATTTTATTCAACATGACATAATTAAATCTGACTTGGCTAAAAGTTTTACATGAGATGCCACGCTAAAGCATTGTAAGCGCTACGATACTGTGGTTTTCTTGCCCGCTTACAACACCTACAAGTATTCGCCCATGATGCAACCAGTCATACGTAGGGGTATTATCTCGGAAATCGCAATTCCCAGACTCATGGGCAATGCACTTTCCTGTAGTATAGATCCATGACTCAAACATGTAGCTTTGTGTGCAGGTCGAAGTGTTCGCCGCAGGCCCTTCGTCTATCCCGGGTCCCTCACGTGTAGCAGGGACTTCCCCTCGCTCCAATGCTACGTCTCCTTCTCTGTCGTCAGAACAGAAACCTCCGTCGCCAACGTTGCCATACACGTCGTCGAAGACGTGAACACAAGGACGGCGCACAACACTACGTGTGCTCACTTCTCCAATCGCATTCTTGACTCAAGTGGTCTGAGAGCCACGTACAATAAGATATAGTCATTGTTCCTAAGTGCTATTTTAATATTCATGTATCGTTCATACGGATAATCAAATGCACAAACTTAAACAGTACTCTGTATTCATGTTTCGTATGTATTTTACGTTTTTAAAATATATATTTTTCTACTTTATTCACCTCGACTTCCCTACTTTATATCCTCCGTTGGGGTCCGCTGAAACACCTCCCAACCACCACCACCAACAGTATGGCGAGAAAAGTTAGGTGACAGGCATTTTGACCTCCCACCAGTGAGAATCTGACGAAAACAAAAACAAAGGGTGGCCATTTTGGTCACCCTGTTTGCCTACTAGATGATGATGCGCGCTGAGAAAATCCACTGAAATACTCGATACTCCATGAAATTATGTTTAGCTGTCGTCTATCTTCTTATTAAGAACTTTTACTTTATCCATGTCAAGATAGTACTAGCGCAGGTAGAATTAAATCACTAACATATCTGAAATCGCTATAAACAAACAGAGTAACATGTACTTATTGTGGGTCAACGTTAGAAAAACATACTTCACCGGCCATTTAAATGCAATAATTGCAATTATAATTGAAGGAGAAATACATTGTGTCTAATGGAGAAATTACTTATTTACAAAATAGGACCAACTTTTAAATCACAAAGTGATCGACGTTTACTTTGATTTGTAGTACGTTTTTCCGTAGTATGTTTTTTCATCACGTTTATCTATAGGTCACTGGACATCTGAGAAAGACATTTCACATTTTCTGTGGGGAGATGCACGAATCACGAAAATGCTGTTCTCCGCCACCGTGTTTTTTTACATGATCTTGTGTACTCGTATTTCAAACCAGTCAAACAAGTTCCTAAATATTGTTTGTACTATATTATTAACCGACAGACAGAAATTAAATCATGTTTCTTACCATTATTATTCGTATTGTTGTGTTTCACAACAATTACAATAAAAATCAAGAAAAGAATTATATATCTCAGTGATTTGACTAACTCGGTGCTTCTCTTACCTTTAGTGTAGTCTAATAACCGTAGTCGCGACATACCATACAAATTCCCTATGCTGCCTTGCACCGGAAAACTGTAGAAAAACAGTTGACAATCTGTTCGCCAAGAATCATTACTTATAATCTTTCTTCATAACAAAATGTTGCTAAATTTGGTACTAATGAACATGAACTCTTCAATGTTTCCTTATACTGTGTGCATTGTTCACTTGTTTACCGGTGTTGAAAGCTGCTCTGAGTGTGCTCTGGTGCACCCCGAGGGTAAGTGTGTTGTTCCGTACGACAGAGAAGTTGCACCAGTGCGGTGATATGATTGTTCCGTATCGAGACGCACTCTCCGCGCAGAGAGCAACAGGATGTGCTCAGAATATTTTCTCAGTGGGGGGGGGGGACTTCACTGGGCGTTGCTGCGATGAGGTGAGTCAGTAATTAACGCATCCATAACGGATGCCATGAGTCCATTGCAAATATCTTCGTCTAAAAACTCCTCAGATGAGCAATAGCTATATGTCGAATTAGTTCCTTCCAAAAGATAAAGAATTATTGAGATAATAGATTTCGAATGGTTAATTCAATTATGATAAACAGGTAATATTTTCATTATATATACATTAATACGAAAATGATATTGTTATGTTAGTAATTGTTAATTCTTATTATTCAATTGTATTTTCGTCCGTCTAACAATGACCATGATCTTCCATTTACTTGCTACAACCTCTCAGTGGAGTGAGGAACTCGCGCGAAGCAATGACGTATTTGTCAGACTGTAGAATGTATCCAGACGAGAAAATGGAAAACGCCATTAAATATCGTCTGACAGAACTATACATTTTTGGTCTGAAGGCATCATGGTAACTTTCGTTACGTATTTTACTGTTAGATTATTATTTCACGTTTGCCATGAATAGAAAAGAGCAGCTATTACGTTATACGAGTTTATGCAATAGACTCATAAAATAAATGTCGATAGTGTATTGCATAAAAGAACACTTCTCACCAAGCATTCTCATCCCCGAGCGAGAGCGCTCCCCGCGGCGACGGTTGGAACCACAGCACCATAAAAGTAACGCATCGCGATGGCCGAATCGCTAGATTTACATCACAATCGGCCGCAAGGCAACTTTTTCAATAACGGCGTGTTTATGGGGCCGTGAAGGATGCGGGTCGCGCCTCGCGGAAGGCCTCCAGCCCTCCATCAACTTAATCGTCGTGCGCTGCTTCCAGCACGGCCTCCTGGAGTGTGCTTCTGGAGAGACGAATATCCATCGCGAGTGAAAGGGATATTAGATGGGAGTCTTAGGAATCCATTGCGTACTTACCGATGCTTCTCACATAAGAGCTGAGTGCTTCAATATCGCCACATTCCCATTCAGTTTTCCACAGATTTCTTTGATAACATTTCAAGCACCATTTTGTAGTATAATGTGGTGTACAAAATGGATGCCGTTATCGTCAAAGCTCAAAATCGATGCAGTTTTCACCTCTTAAAGATCGGAAGTTCCCGCGAACAAATTTGAACAAATTCCCACGTCCTAGGTGTACTTTAAACCAAAATTTATGTCCCATATTATTAGTGTATTATTATTAATATTTTCGTAATCGAAAGTTAGAATATGCTGATAAAGTTTCACTTTGTTTATTTTTAAGGAAATAAAATAACTTCAGTTCAATGTATGTTTTTTTTTTATTTACCCGAACACTGTCAAATGAACAAAACATGAGAGTATATATTGGCGCTAGAGTTGGTGTTGAAAAGCCAACTCATCTAATTTTAAATTAATATTGAAATGTGCTGTTTTACATATCGTGTATGTTCTTACAATTTTTTCACTCGATATAGCATGAGAACCATGGGGATAACGTGATGCGAGAGAAAATTTCAATTAAATTAATCCCAAAATTTTAAAAAAGATATGAATATACGAAATGCGATTTTATGTGTACAAAAATACAAAGTAGTTTTTTTTTATTATTACTCCTGAATCAGAATTTTACGGGATTCCAATGCAAAATATATCAGTTTCTCGTCTGTCTACTTTTTTATCTCTGAAAAATTCTTCTTTTACACCAGCCTTCCGGGATTATCATATCCGAAAGATTCCATGCATTTTAATGGGAAACAAAAAACCTTGCAGAAATTTGTGATATTTCTTGCGAAAGGTGAATTATGGATGTGACGTGTATTTATGAGCAGGGATAGACCTATGACTCAATTTCACTTTGTGTCAGCGATATATTCCTCTTGCCTCGAGTTCCTAGAGGGCGTTCCTCCAAGATTAACAGTTTCATTGAAATGTACTTACAGGAAATCTTCTGCATCCCGCAGTAAGAATAACAGGAAGTGAGTGACAATTGAACCTCAACGAATTCCTCGAAACCGAATCTTTGGCATAGGATTTTAATGCAAGTTTTATTTCTCATATATGTAGTATAGAGGTCTAATTTTCAATCGCGAGATTTTGAAGGATATGTACGTTTTGGTTGCGTTTTTTAGAATAGGATTGGTCAAATGTATTGACACTTCTTATTAGGTATAGCATGTACTTTTAGTTGATGCTCATGCTCTAAAACTTTTATCACTATCGCATATACTATTTGCAAACAAAAGTGGTGATTCACAGCTTAGGACACTTCCCAGAGATGTGCCGATCCCTCCACCTTTAATGAGCACACAGCTCATGTCTTCCAGGGTGAAGGTTTTAGAACCCAAGAAATAGGAAAAGTTACTTTTTTATTTAACATTATATTACCATTTTAATGTTATTTTGCAATATACACGAAATTACAAACAACGTGAGTCCAATACAATACCGACAGCGGGGGTCTTTACGGGCAGCGGGGGTCTAGTGGTAGAGTCTTCGCTGCCACGCTGAGCGGTAGAGGGAGGGTTCGAAACCCTGCTCGACCGAACTAGGAGAGGTTTCCAGCTGGGGTTTCGCTCATTTACTCCAGCGTGGCTCAGTGGGTAGAGCGCTGAACTGATGGCTGGGGTTCAAACCCTGGCGAGGTGGGGATTTTTCATCACACCTCAACATCCAGACTGATTCCCAGGCCTACTCAGCCTGCCGTAAAATGAGTACCAGGGACTATCCTGGGGTCAAACCGGTCGGAGCGAGATGCTGCCCACATCTCCTCCTCCTAGTGCCGAGGTCTAGTAATTGCGGAGCTCTACCGTCCGCGACCCCCTTGGGCACCTTCGGGGCCTGTTGTGGGATAGTTTGACTTTTTTTACTTTGGTTTCGCTCATTTACTCCAGACAAATGTCAGATCGGTACCATAAGTTCCCCGGTAACCCAACATCTCTCCTTCCCAATTCACTTCAGCAAGTCCAACGGTTAGGTGGAAGAGCAGGCCTCATAGACCGAACCTCTCCAAAAGGCATTAAATAAATAAATACAATTACGAAAAAATTAATAGGATATAATCAACCTTAAATGAAAGAAATAAACATATTGGCGTATATCTTTTTTCTTTTATTTGTAAAATATTAATATATTACTGTAGATTTGTATTTAATTCTGTAAAAGCGGATGAAGTGGTTGTTGGTAGACAGCTTTATAATTTATACTTCATAATTAATTAAAAGAATTAGTCTACATGAGCGATTAAATCTCATTTCAAACATCGCTGAACTTTTAATTTTGGCGTAATTGTATAACGTTTTGACTGATTTTATTTGTACTTATAAAGATGCTCAAATATCATTAAAATAGTATCAACAATAGTATCAACAATCACATGAAGGTCAAAGTGCAATCCGAAGGCTATTTTTCAAAGCCGATATCAATTTCTTTTTTTTTAATTCTGTGTACAGAAAGTGCAACTTTATGCATTTCAACTGTGTAAGTGATTTAAAATCATAACTTCTGAGTACCTACTCATGGAGAAGTGTCAACGGCCAGGTGACATGGACCCTGAATGGGGATATGACCCAGGTACACCGGAACAGACCGGGCGATTGATGCGTATGGACATGGAAGTCGCGGCTGGTGTTGTGAACAGCACACCTGCAGCCATTGCAAGGGGTACCGGGTTCCAGTCCAGATCCGTCGCAATGTCTACCTTGACGTTGACGATGTGTAAGTGATATTTCGCTCGATAGTGTAAGTGAAGACATAGCAAAATATTTTTGCTCTACCGAACTACCATGTCAGATTAATGTCTCAAGAATGTTCAAAATTATTATTCAAGGTTTAATCTGATATCAAAAGTATACAGAGCAGATGAAGAATATAGTTATGGAAAACTGAAATAAAGGTAAGATAAAGAATAAATCGTTAGAATAATCGAACACTGACTCAAGATAGAAAATTGCATGTGACTGAACAAACGAATAATTCGTTTTAAGATTTTCATTCGCTATTTTTATTATATTAATGGTAGGCAGGGTTAAATCCAGCTAAGGAATTGCGTTTTGCAAACAGTGGTTTGAGCATTTATAAAAAATAAAAAGAAATTTAGTACAGAAAAATTTGATCGATGAAATGGATTCCAGGGTTTAGTCTGGGGAACGCAAGAAATATGCTTAATAAATTTAGTTGGTGAGCCCTAAAGCCCCATGAATAATAATAATAATAATAATAATAATAATCCAAAAGTCAGTCATCCTGGATACCTGTCACACTATCAGAAAAACCCTCAATGAATAGGGCCGAGGACTTGAAGTTATCTCCGTCCTCCCCCCCCCCCTCAGAGCCTAATCCCACTGACAACAGGGATAGGTGAATGTTTCCCAGCCCTGAGAAGTGCAAAAAGTCATAATAATAATAATAATAATGCCCTCAGTTGGTGTTAAATACAAGTGATCTCAATTTATATTATCACACGAGGTGAGCATAAGATTTAAGTTAAAGAAAGCTTGATTTCCCCTCGTTTCCTTTTTCCTGTTATATTTCCTAACCCGTCCATGCTAAAGGAGACTTGGCTATAACAAACATTAAAGTGAATCAAATTTTGCGTCGATGAAATACCTTACAATTCATATTTGGTTCAGAAGTACAGTCGTAATCGGCAGTCAAAAACGGTATTTTTAGCATTTTGGATGAAATTTACATATTGTGACTTATCAAACGTTCGCAATATTGAAACGGATTCTTGAAGTGGGAATACTTAAAGAACCAATGTAGAAGAAAATTAAATTCTTCGTCTAGTATTCTAAATATTCAAGAAACATCATTATTGTTTGAATACATGAGTATTATAAATCCAAAATCGCCGTTGCATGCAATTTTCTTTAGGCCAGCTCACCCTGCGAACACATGTTAAATTCGTTCATAAATATCAGTTGTATGATATTTATATTGATATTAATAATAAATTTATATTAACAATTCATGAAACGAAATATAACTCTAAATCCAATTTTATCATTTATATTATGTAACATAAATAGTATATAAATGACGTGTGAGAAGATGCACATAAACGATGATGTATGATCATATGACGTGTAAAAAATAGTGTTAGATGCTCTCTCAAGTTAATTCTCGGTGACGTAGGCATCGAAATAGCTTACCAACTTAAACTGCCATTTGGTAGCGTAGTACGGAAGGTCTAAAGTGGCAACGTGGTTTCACCGGTAGGGGTGCCAACTGTTCATGGGTCGCAATAAGACGGACGCGGATTCAGCATACTTCTGGGATAAGATCCGTGTGATATTAACAGAATACCAACAAATTTGTATTTAATAAATCACACAGAAAAGTTATTTCACAAGCACGTATAATTGTAAACTATACATTATGCGAAAAATATTGTTTATAAACAGTAACTCTAAATTCGAGATTTATTATTTCAATAGTCGCCGCCACTATGCAAGAGCATAGATTCTGTAGAAAAAAAATACATATACCCGAAGGAAAACCAGAGAAAAACCCGAGCCAGGATGGGTTTCCCATTTTATTCAACCTTATCCCTTTTGATTTTGATGGTGCGCTCGCAGGGAATATTGTTGTGTAGCTGCATTCGTTTGGGGCAAAGCGGCATGTTTGAAGACTGTAGTGGTGAGGAAATTATCTCAGAATGTCCTGTGTCAAAAAAGAGGCTTTGTCCTGGCTTACACAAACATATATCTGTATGGAAATGTGGCATATTCAACCTACTTCACCAGCAGTAGGACCAGGTGTTTTCAACAACCCCAAGTAAGTAGCGAAGAGTCAACTTTCACACTCTTGGAGTTTATGGACTTGTATATTCTTTTCTTTCATTTATGCCTCTCCTTCAATTAATTGATTGCTTATAATATTATATATGTTAATGAGTGATGTAAATAGAGTAGAAGGCAGAAAAGATTGAGACATCCTGTATTGACATTGTTTGGAGCAGGATTATAAAAGGAAAATAAATGAAAAAAAAAGTAACTTGGGGTGACTGACAAATACCTCGAAAAACATCATCTTATCTTGCGGGAAGAATGCATCCTCCATATTCATACAATCATCAAAGGTTTTCTTTCACAGTCATGCAATACTTTAGGAGTGTATAAGAGTATAATAGATTTTGAGGAGTCCCTTTGACAGATTTCATTTCATGTTGGAGCAAAATAAAGTTCGGGTTGTCAGTAAAACCAACCAGTCAATGTCCTCTCTTATTATAATTACAAACTTCGTAAACTTTCCTATATCGAGCGTTACGATGAAGTTCATATCTTCAAAACTTGCGTTCCTTCCAATTCCTCGAGTTCAAATTTCTCACGTTTATGACTGATATCTTTGAAAAGAAATTGCTCTTTTGAATTTCTGCATTTTATTTTAATTTGACTACTTTTTAACATATACGTGTTTACTAGACGTAGAATTAAATTTTATACTTCTTTTTTTCCATTTGTTTCAAAGATAGAGATGTACGGTGTACGAATTTCTTCGAAAGTGCTAAAAATACTGTCTGCGAATAGCGACTGTTGGATTTTCTTCAAATACTTCATATGCATAGGTGTTTCTCTTGAAATATATTATCCCTATAGCAGATGTGAACAAGCGAGGTCCTATAATAGTTTAAGTTATCAATGGAAACTCATTTTATAATCTCTCACGACAGGTTCTATCATGACATTTGAATGACTTGCAAATACTAATTCGACCACTTAATGACCAAATATGTTGTTGCCCTGTTTTACTTCTTCAGTCGCATGTACAGAAATTCAGGGAAAGTTTAGGTACATTTGGGTGTTGCGAATAAGAGGTTTCGAAGGGCCAAAAAATGTGAAGGTGGTTGAGATGTGAGTTGAGCAACAGAAGCGCCAACAAAGTAATTTAAAAACATAAATTGCTACTAGCAAAATAAACCATTAAACTAAGGAATTCAAATGATACAAAACTGATTGCTCAGTGAAAATCTGGATGAGTTGCTGCGATAAAGTGATGATGCGCTTCTCCAAATGCCTCGTTGTGCAGCCTGGACGGCTGATGTTGATTTGATGATTTGGGTTGAAGTTTAGTTGATGTTGAAGGACCTGTAGTTCGTGGCCAAAACTATACTGGTAGATGAGCACGTGGTGAGTTGACCACGAAATCATCTCGTGGGCTGATTAATTGTGATGAGACCAACAAGAGGTGCACGGTGCCTGATTGAAGACGATTTGGGGAGAAGTCTTCCGCTTGAAAGCCAGATGACGAGTCGGGCGAGTCAATGACGATGAATGTCTGATAGTCGAAACACGCCTTCGCGCCGTCACTCGTCGCGAGCCAACACGTGACGTCACAGTCGATCACACATCGAACTGCAGACATCGATCATCCATCTCGGTCGATTGGACTTGATACTAGAGGATACCAGAACGTAAGGTTATTTGAAATTGCTCTAGCGAGGAAACATAAAACAAAGTTCCTGTGCAATTCTTCATGATTTAAGGCTTGTTCATGGATACAATTTTCTTAATTCAAAGGCGTGATTGTTTGATTAACCTATGAGATTTCAGGAAAAAATCCACAGAAGCTCAACTATCAAGATATGTCACTCATTTGCATAAAAGAGCGTTAGGTCCATAGACTAGTCACTTGACCTATGTTGCTTATTGTGACTAAATTCACAACATCGCGATATCCTTCTCCTATTTTTCGTTTCACGAAAGCAAATAATTTCTCAAAAAATCTACAAAGGAAATAAAGATATAATACATAGGTTGATTGTTCAAAAGTAGAAAAACATGTCATTAGTTCTTAAAGAAAATATTTAATAAAAAACGTTTTTCACAATTCTCAACTTGGTTCGCGGAAAAGTGCGAAAAAGATTAAAAGAAATTCCTATTTGCGTGATATTCTCTACTATATACGAGAAGTATCTAAAAACGTTATAAGAAATAAGGTTGAATTATACGCACCAATTCCTTAAATGAGTTGAGAATAGAGAATTTATCACAAATTATTAGTTGAGCTGAGATAAAAATATAAATACAGTGATCTTTGTTTTTAGAATAGTATTTCGTAAATACCAAACCAAATGGACTTGATTATTATCCTTTCCTTCTACTTTCCCAATATGTCTTGTTTTTTTATCAAGCGCTTCCTCATCCGAGTCTGCCGAGGAACAAAATGGAGGAAGAAAGAACTTATGCTCGAACCGCAAAGCGATTATATATGAACAAAGAGCAAGCAAAATGTTCCAGAACAGTCTATTTCACCTCCTCTTCGCAACCTCCGCCTCTTTGCTTCTGTGTCGCTAAAGGAACAGCGCAGATGAATAAATCATCTCCATACAGCCTGCGAGATAAAGCGAATCTTGCATAGAACCTGGCTTCTTTCTCTCCCGTAAACAGCGAATGTACACAACATAAAAATTTATTTCAAAACTTTTCGTTCGTAGTTCTCGTTTAAATTTTTAATAACCTCTCGCGCAAACTTCAAACGTCGCCGCTGCTTTTCGCTCTGACGATGGTAACTCAACAGACGTTGCTCCGGCGACCGCCGGGGCGCTAGTGCCGCGTGCCGTCGTCGCCATGGCGTCGTCAGCGCGGAAAGAGCTTCCTTTGTCTCGCTATCAGCGCTGTTCTTAATTCCATTGTTCAGACGACGTTCTTCTGTTGAATGCGTTCGAAGCCTCGGCGTGCAGCCGCCAGGAGCGTTCGTATCGCGCCGCAGAAGAGTGAAAACAACGGAGTTAAAGAGAATACGCGATGTCGGGAGAGTTATGTGTGAAGAGGTCTGAGATTTTGTCAGCGAAGGGTGCATTCAATATTAATTGGATGGTGAATGTATTATGTTCTTTTAGCGCCGAATGAATATTTATTTTTGGATGTAGATTACTCTGTGCGACTCTTTGCATTTTGGAATGTCAAGTAAGAAGATAATAAACCGAAACGAAGCACTGATGCAAAAGTATAGGGGAAGTATGCTAGATGGTCTTTCTATAATCCCACGAGAAGATGAAAGAGCGTTAGGTGCATTTGTTAGATTCTTCTAAAGTTATGCTTTCCAACTTTTTCCACTTAACATTGCTTAAAACATTAGCAGCTTAATTTTTAGAAAATGGGACACTATCTCGAGAGCTCTTGTATCTATCAAGTCAAGGCAATAATAAAAACACTGAAAAATTAGTGCATTAATGCAAACACTCCCTTGGCAATGTCTCGATTTATGAAGATTGAACCTGAAACATGATCTGTAAAATCAATTATTAAAACGGAAGCTCAACTTCGATTAAAAAAGGGAAATTATCAAATGATCCTGAAGTCATCAGAGCAAATAAATAATGGAAGAGAAACCTAAAAATGACGTCATAATAAATACAATACGATTCAATCAATAAAACAAAAATCTTCTTTAACCGAGCACGGTCCGGAACTTGGAAAGTTTCACAACAGTAAAAACGATCATTTCTTTGAGAAAAAAATACGACTTTTAAAAAACTTTCGCCAATGTTTTTACTAGAAGAGAGGTTAATGGTTAATCCAAATTTCAAATATTCCAAAAAAATTATGTGGATATAATAACTATGTAAAGTCTGTGGATATATAGGTCACTTAGATATTGACTAAACACAATCATGGTATTGAATATAATCAGTAAAATCTTCAAATCAACGAGAAAAGCAAAATGATGTCAAAAATGTTAAAGAATCGCAGCTGGAGACATAAGAGTAGACGGGATCGATCTTTTAGGCAGAAATAAATGGTGGTGTGAGGATTGTAAAGAAGTGGCGCAAAGGAGAAGGAAAGACCGAAAAAGAGCGCCACAGATACACACCAGAGCAAAGCTATGAAGGAAAGGGGAAAGACAATAATAATAATAATAATAATTGTTATTATTATTATAACCCGGGCGCCCATCGGGCGCCTCCTCAGGTGGCGGATAGGGGAACGCTCATCCCTTGGGTGGGTACCGAGAACATTAAATACCCGGAGTGGACCTGACTTGTTAGATGGTAGACTGTTGTCCCAATAGTCATCCTGGGAAGTACCATCACTGCACTAAGGTGCAGGGCAGGCTCCTTATCCCAATACCATGCATATTTCTTTCGTTTTCTGAAACATTTTCTTCCCGCCCTCGCCTAACTTTCTCTTACCCTGTCGCCAAAGTATGGTAACCCAGTCAGAAGAGTCCCCGGTCTTTCAGGTTGGGGGAAACTTGGCTGTAGGTGTAAAAAGCAATCACCCATTCATGGAGAAAGGATTACGGTATAGAGTTATTGAAATAAAGAGAGCTCTAATTGCCCGTTGCTCCTATATGTCCCGGCAGAAGGTTCAAAAACAAAGTCAATGCAACTCTTCAGAAATACAAGTTTCACAGTCCACGCGATCTGTTAAAATAAACTTATGTGTGAGTTCATCGACACACTGAAGCGTTGGTCGCATTAAGTGCACGGTTACCACGATACTCGAAATGCGATAGGAGAAAGGCAGAAAACAGACAATTTGACAACAACGAAAAGTTGTTTTACACAAAACTAATTTCAAAAGGAGGTTCCAGCGAACAAAGACTAGAAAACTATCCGACAATCAATCAAATAATAACTTTCTGGTCATCAATATGGTCCAGTTATGCGCAATGAAAATGCTTAATGACTCAAAGAAGAGGTAGACAAGGCCCGAAGAATAAAGCCCATGACGGAGCCTTTGATTACCAATGACATTTTGAAAATTGTCTTGACTAAAGCACATAATTGGAAGAGTCCATGGAGCGATAATATCCATAATTTCTGGTATAAAAAACTACTAGTAGCCGACAGTAAAATGTTGTATTTTATAAACAACTTATTGAAGCTCTGCCACGTTTCCTGACTGAAGGAAAGACGTATTTGATGCCATAAGAAAAAAGATAGTTAGATAGGCAAATTATCGTCCTATCACATGTCTGCAAACATTTAACAAAATAATTACGTCTTATATAACATTTTTACTAAATCTTCATGTAGAAGACCAACAAATCATTAACGAAGAGCAGAAGGGATGCCGAAAACGGAGTACAGGCTGCAATGAGCAATTGATCATAGACAGTCATTCTCAGACAGGTCCAAAAGAAGAATAGAAACCTCTCATTTTAAAACACTGACAAGGTTATGTGTCAATATTACAAAATCAATTACTATTTATTTTCTATTTTCACCTCATTTCACATAACTATTAAATGTGTTTAAAATAACAAATATAGTAATTGATTGTCTGTAATATTGACACATAATCTTGTCAGTGTTTTAAAGTGATCTTCTAATTGACTATCAGAAATAAT
Source organism: Laupala kohalensis (assembly GCA_002313205.1). Lineage (NCBI taxonomy): Eukaryota > Metazoa > Arthropoda > Insecta > Orthoptera > Trigonidiidae > Laupala > Laupala kohalensis. The sequence goes on from NNCF01129658.1 coordinate 210,958, forward strand.
TTCAAATTGACAGAAACTTCTTATGTTGTTACATAGATTATTCGAAAGCTTATGACACTGTTCCCCATGAATGGTTCATTAAATTTTTTGGAATTGTATAAAATTCTTCCTGTGGTGATACATTTTCTGAAAAACTTTGTGAAGAGTTGGAGAACAGTAATCTATCAACCAGCCACTGAAGAGCTGTCGCAAATCAGAATACCTAATTTTCCAAGGAGATTCACTGATTCCTTTGTGGTTTTGCCTAGCAATCAACCCACTGTCTAACATCTTGAACAGGTCGGGTGTTGGGTATTGCTTGAAGTCCTACGCAGCAGATCGTGTAACCTCCCACTTATTGTATATGGACGATCTGAAGTTGTATGCTCCATCATACGATATGCTTGTGGGAGAGATCAAGAGTGTCGAGCAATTCTCACGTGACGTCAGAATGACTCTGGGTTTGGATAGATGCAAAATTGTTAATATATGTAGAGGCAAACTTGAAATAGTTGGATTTCAATGCAACTGGAGCAAGGGGGGCGTATAGAAGCATTGGACAATGGTGAATTTTATAAATACTTAGGGTATGAACAATCGAGGAAAATATATCATTCTATCATTAAGAATTCTCTTTCAACAGAGAATAGCAAGAGAGTGTGGATGTTGTGTCAAACTGATCTAAATAGTAAGCACCTCTTCCAAGCTATTAACATCTTTGCAGTTCCTATTCTGACATATTATTTTGGCATCATCGCATGGTCAAAGACAGATTTAGAGGGTATTATGAGGAAGACTAGAATTAGACTAAATAAGTCCAGAAAAATACCATGAGAAAGCAAACACTCTGATATTAACTTTACCGGATGGTGGAAGGGGTATGTCTGATGTACAACTCCTTCATAATAGCCAAATTGAAACACTCAGAGGTTATTTCCATCAGAAGAAGAATGAGTCACCTCTTCATCTGAGTGTATGTTCTGCAGAACACAAGTATTCAGAAAAGTGAAATCACCCGTAGCAACGCAGAAAAACTTGATGATTGGAAAAGCATGCCTTTGCGTGGGAGACATGCCAATGATCTCGACCAAACATTTGTCGACAAGCAAGCGTCGAACGCATGGTTGAGGCTTGGCGAGGCTCTTCCCAGAAACAGAGGTCTTCATGATGGCAATTCAAGATCTAGTAATATGTGAAATATATCATTGCATGGGACGATAAATGGAGAAAATGCATCGAGAAACCTGAAACTATCCAACATGTGTCTGCATGCAGTGCTCTCTCTCAGTTCGACTACTTACCATAGGCATTAATTTCGAACTGTTGAAAGAGAGTTCTCCATAATACAAATATATCCCTTCACCTGTATTGGACACAGATAGATTCAATTTGTATTAGACTTTGATTAGACGTAGATTCACTTCGTGACAGATCAATAATTACAGACAGATGTGTCCCTGACAATAGACCCGACATAGTGCTACGTGATAAAAGGCAGAAAACTGCGTTCTTGATTGACAGCTGTGCCAAACACATATAATATTGAGAAAACATTTGAAAAGAAAACCAAGTATGTGGACCTGAGTAACGAAATTAAGAAGATCTGGAAGCTCGATAAAGTACGCATTGTGCCAATTGTTTTGTTAGCCACTGGTGTAGTACCAAATCAGTTGTACAAAAAAGTTAAAGATTCCTGACTTGAATTAGAATATTTATATACTAATGCAAAAAGCTGACATATATTACCAACATTGTAAGAAAGTTCTTGAGTGACATATAGAAGGATGTGCTTGGCTCTGTAGCCCGTACTTTGTCTTATTCCAGCAGCAATGTTGAGGAAGGAAACAAAAATTATTATAATAATAAAAAGTGTTGTAAAAAAAGCTGTTACAAATTGCATAAGACCACGTGGAAGACAATAAACTAAATGACTGTTCGTAAGCGAGCAAGTGACCTTCCCATAATTTCCGATCAAGGGCCCTAAGGAAGAGGTGGATTGAAAATTTCATCCGACAATATATATATAAGGTTTCAAAAGAAAAATTAGATCAATGCCATGATTAAGAAAATGAAAGAAAAATACGATAGAAATATGAAAAGGAAATTCTGTAGAAAATACGGGATACAGTAAGAAGACAAGGAAATCCGACATTATGCAAAGATGAAGCTGGGATAATGCTATAAAGAGAGGATAAAAATCTTGAAACCATGACAATGGTTCTTCAAAGATACCCTTTAGAAGTTGTTTATATTAATGAACATGGAACTGACAGCATGGAAATAACAGAAACTATATTTAATGATTTTAGTATAGCATTAACGATTTAAAATGTAAAAATAACAGCTTGGCCTTATAGTATCTTACCTGAAGAAGACAAGAATGGAGGAGGAATATTTAAATAGCAAGTATACAAAATGGTATAAATAATCAGAGATGAAGGGCACGTACCGACTCGATGACACAAAGGTTTCCTCGATTTTAAAAAAGTGACATATTTGATTGTAATAAGTATACATCAATCAGTTTATATTTGATGCAGTAACACATACACTCGACCAAACGATAATTATTTTATCTTTAAGGAATTGTTTGTATGTCTCTGTCACAGTAACGACCAATATTTTTCATTTAATAAGATAGGTTATTCAGTAAAACTCCGCTTAACACGCTATAGTTATTATGTTGCTCAAAGAGATTGCAAAAACCAACTAATGCTCCATAAAATAAAATGCGTTTTTTTTTGTGTTACGCTGAGTGATATTACAGGGGTGCATAGCGTCCCCTTGTGAGGAGCTTGTTAAGAGGTGAGCGAAGTTACTTTGTGGGGGTTGGCACGCCTGAGAACCTGCACTGTCAAGAATCCCCGGAATGCGCGCGTGCTTTCACCCCGTAGCGAGAGCCGTCAGAGGAAAAAATCTCAAGCGCTGGTAGGTGCTGCAGCCTCTTCACAAGGTTGCTGATGAACCCCACAGCGTTTTTAAAGACGCATTTTTTTAAAAGGAATCGCATCGTTATACACTTAACTTAAGCGAAATGAAACTGATGTCAGAGAACTCTTATAAAGGGTAATGAATTAGTTTATCAGGTTTCGTGCACCAACGACAAAGAAATAAACTGACGAGGACAATAACAAAACGGTTCAAATGAAAAAGCTAAACAAATATATATTTGAAAAAATGTTTACGTGAACACATGCGTCGATGCAAGGAGAAGACACGTCGCGTGTTGGATCTGGGATTTAAAAAGTATTGTTCCAAAGACTTCTATTCGACACTGTTGACACCAGAGAGATACAAGAGCTTGTGTAAAATTTCATCGCGTTCAGCAGTCTATAATACAGAATTTGCTCTTAGGAGCGATATCTCGTAATGAATATTTCAATTACTTTTTCAGTTAATTATCATGGAGACTTCCTATAACTTTCATATCTTGTGATAAACACTAATACATCCATATTCACAAGATATACAACAACATTCAGAAAAATAAACTCTGATATATATAACGCAGCAGGAGCGAAATTAGAATAAGCAAAATCATCTCATTTGTTCCTTAATAAGGACAAGAACTTTACAGTTAGTTCATTTTTTACTTTCTCATGTATGTAGTATATAGACAATTTTGTAATCGTGAAAAAATTTGAAAGCGAGATTTCGACGGAAATATCCGTTTTGGTTATCCCTGATTCAGAAAAAGTTGTTTTTGGCATAACATCCGTCCGTCTCTCCGTCTGTGCGCAGCGATTCTGAGTAAATGGATGAATCATTTGAATTCATATTTCGTATTTACGGTAGAATTTACTTGTGGTCGATGCAAGTGTTCTATTTTTTTTTTTTACTTTAAAACAAAGGGTACTTCACATGAAGGCCCAAGTACTCTTCAAAATATTTCTCAGAAACAGCTCCAACAATTTTGCATAAACTTGCTGTGCGTAAGATACTATTAGTATGCATTACATCCGCATTAGCGGTGTTTCGCTTGAAAGTTTGGTATTGACACAGTAAAATCATTTGTCTGCTACAATTAGTTTACTGTTTCAAGAACCTTGAATTTACAAATGGTCAACTTCATGTACATTCTCATTTAGCCATATATATGCTAAGTATTAATCTGTGTGGAATGTATTAAATTCTATAAAATAAAATAAAATAAATGAAAAACATGACGGGTGACGCCTAACCCGTGGTTACGCGCCAGGGCAGCTAACTGGCGCGGTGCGATGAGGGAGCGCGTGCCGACGCATTAGCTGGATTACGTTCGCGCCGCAGGGTCACTAGCACTGTGCCTTTGTGGTTGTTCAATATTTAGCAGTATAAATGGACCAAGCAGACGTAGAATACACTTTTCGTAAAGTGAAATGTTAGATATGATAATGATAAAATACATAGGAGAACATAAAACGCACTGCATATACGAAAATACATCAATTTCTGTCTACAACGAAATTATATTTACATAACACTTTTCTATATTTCTTGTCACTCTATGCTGCAGATGGAAAAACGTATATGAGAAACTATGTGCTACGGTTTTGCACCACTAGTTCTAAAATGTCATTGATTTTGCATTTACATAACGATGTAATAGAAAGCAAGGACATATCGACACAACAATTGAGAGTAAACACGAATTGGAAATAAAAGTCGTTTGAAATAGTAAAATAAGTGTTCTTTTATTAACTATGCACAGTTATTTGTTACTTTTTTATAACAACATATTCCACATCCTTTTCTTTTAAACATTGAAGTATGATAAATTCATTCGATATCTTATGATTAACTTTCTCAAAAATGTGTAAATAGGATGTCATGTAACTTTATCGAAAAATTATACAATATGGCTGCCTAAAACGAATTGCCAACTTCTTCGAAGAAAACTAACACATGAAATACCCGAATAAATATAAATAGTAGCCACAAAAGCGACTATTTGTTGTAAAAATGATATAGGTTAATAACACCATAAACTACCACACATGGTAGTGTTCGTTCCACACTCTAGATGCAGAATGAACAATACAGCCACAAGGAAAAATGAATTGAATTGATGGACAATATTGGCAGTAGATTTAAATTTAAAGAATTCCGAAAGTACCGCCAACATTAGGCAAAGCACTCTTATGGATGATGGCGAAGTAAGAGAGTTGGCTGGACTGTGTACTAGCCGTGTACAACATCAAGTCCGTTAGACTGGCAATAAATATATTAATAATTTATTGCCAAGAGAGCAGCTACAAACTGTCCATGAGAACGTGGAGGACAATAAACTAATTTGCGTGAGAAACAGTTGTAGGGAGATTGAAATATTATTTACATTAGAGGAGTATGAAAGTTCATGAATACGAACAGTAATCACAAAAATGGTATAATGAATATATATGTGCTAAGGAATTATTTGCGGTGCTCTCTATCAAAAAGTTCCTTTTAGGGACCAAGGCTGCAGCAGTCTGCAGTGTGTTCACACCCAAAGCAAGGTTCACCACACCGTCAGAGGTGTTCAAGGCCTAGTGAAGGAAAGCGGCCTGAAGCGTCCTCATCGTAGCCCTTTAACCTTCCTCGTCCCACCGCACTTCATCAAGCAACCGCTTTGTAATTTCAAGCGCGGTTTTGTTCTCACGGCGATGAAAAGTGAAACCCGAATCCTCAAAGTACAGTATCTCTTTACCTTCCAAAAGCCACCGAGGAAACAATTTTTATTTTATCCTCAAACGCGTGAGTTCAGAGAAAGAAAGAACCAACAGGAAAAGTGGGAAATGTCTTTCTTTAGAACGACGTTCAATTAAAAATTTTGGGGAGCTGGGTTTGTGATAGTGCGCTATTTTAGGAATTAACTGTCCCACTTTGTCGTGAGAAATTGTCTCGTTGCCGCAAGAGTTCTCCTGAGTTAAGCTCTCCTCTCTCCCTACCCTCTGGTGGTCGGTCGTCCAACCCCCGGAAGGGTGACCACTAGCGCCCTTCATGCCCGAGAGAGAAGCTTTGTGTGAGGAACTCTGGAGAACGTCAAAGTCTTGAATGTCGAATGGCCTCAAATGCTCGGTAGACCCAGAGAACTAAACCTAAATTATCTACTGGGCAGTATCAGTCGTTTAGAGACAGTTTTGTCATTCATCTGGAAAACTTTGTTTTCACTCCCTACCTTAAAACATTTTCTTAAGAATTTTCAAAGTGTTTTTTTACAGATTTGCAGTATTAATTTGTTCTGCTTTGTAATTATATTACTCTTGTATTATATATATATATATATATATATATATATATATATATATATATATATATATATATATATATATATNACTCATCTTAATACCCCTCTCGCATCTTTAAATGTTACATCCCCGAACTTTTTGCGTACGGATTGCGCATTATACGAATACTTTAGAACGTGACTTTTCACATGAGAGAGATTTGGATTTTGAATCTGCATAAGACAATAGTGATCGCCATTAAACAAATCATTTATCACAGCGGGGTCAAATAACATGGAACGTTTCTTGATAGTATGAGATAATAATTTGGGAATGAATGCTACTAGACGCTTCCTCATTGGTGTAAACATGAGACGTATTGTTAAATGTAGTGTTCGTCTATAAAACGTTAAAATTTGAAAATTTCATGAAATGATATGATAGAAGTAAGTAATTCTACAGTTCGTCATTGACTAAACCCTTGCGATCTGACGAGATTGAGTCCTACGAAAAATTTATTTTTATTTGCACTTTTTCCACGGAATCTGACGCAAGGGCTTGGTTCTATTTCTATACTCTATGATTTTTCTCTAAATGGACTCCAAGTGTCGCTGAATGTCTCCTTTCAATACCGAGAAGAACGCAAACCGTTCTGAGCGAATATTGCTGGTGGACATGTATTGTTGGTTCGGCTTTTTGTTTAATTTTTATTTAGATCTTGGGTGATTTTCTGTTTGAAATTTAAAATTTTTTTTGATAATTATTTTGTCAATTACAACACACTATATACACAAATGTGCAGTTGCATGAAATTTCTGTGACATGAAACGGACTCGTAAGTACCGTCGGATCTGTAATACCCGAATTCCTTACATTACATTTGATACACAATAGAAAAAAAGTGAGAAATGAAAAGCTGGACGTACTTCTCATATTAGACAAATATTTCAACTTGCACTTCCACCAACAAACATACGGAGGTCGCAAAACGAAATTGATATTTTGTGTTTTTGATATGGCTATGACCAAAATCCAAAGAAATAATGTTAGGGATTTCTTTTTGCCCTCATTCACTTTTAATCCAAATTCGTATACAATGTCTCCGGGTGGGCAGTGAACAGCTAATGCTGTCATTTTTCTCATGGGCGCCACAGTGAGCAAATGATCGAATAACTTCTTAAATATTTTGTTTCAAGCAAAAGTATCCTCGTCTTTGTCGTCGCGGCCTATGTCATGTCGACGACAATAGTGTGAACCAGTCTCAATCGTGGGATCAAAGTTTCAAGCAGTCATATGGATTTCAACAACATAAATTACCTATTCAAGTAATTTTGAGTGTCCATTCTCCAAACTAAATCCGAGTCTCACAATTGAACTCCCTGCTTCTCACAAGAGTTTTTTTATTCTAAATCTATCAATCGCTCTCTCTTTCAGCTGGCGAACTTCCTCAGAATATTTCATCGAAAGAAGAAGAAAAAAGAAGAACGGGAAGTGCGCGACGTCGCAAGTACCGAGTGCCGCCACCCGCAGCGCTGCGTTAAATCTCCCAACTTGCAGCTCCGTGGGAAAGGGTGGAGCGCTCGCTCGCGCCGCCTCAGATAAATGACGCAAAAAGCGTCGAGTCGTAAAGCGACCACGGCGCTCGACGTCGCAGACCTGTTCCCTTCCGCTTTACGATCTCGCACACGCGCCGTAATTCATAGCGTTGCCGACAGACGGCGCGCATGAGGGAGGTCGACTTCCCAGATATCGTATTAAAGTCAATTACGAAACGGGGTTACGGCGAATGATATTAGTAACAAAGATGGGTATATTACTACCTCTGTTTTAGTACATATTCAGTCCGCAAAATTCGACAATATTTGGAAACCACGAAAAACGAGGTAATTATTTTTACGTGAACCAACGCAAATCCAATCAATTCATTTGAGATACTCCTAAATATATACCCAAACAAATTTACAGAAAATAAATGTATCCCTTCCTCTTCTAGCATTTGAACCAGAGTTGCACGAGAAAGCTGCCAAAAGATGACATATAGTCACGTTGACGAAATCCGAGGCAGTCGACGACTTCTCAGACAGTTGTTTTCGCAAAATATTCGAAAGAATACTATCCAAGTTAACAGAAACCGATGTAGTACTGTACTGTCGGAAATCGAAAGTTACCACGGTCATTTTGGTTGCAGGAGATGAAGTGACATCAGGTTTTTACATCTATGGATTGAGAATGATGGGGAGAGTTTTCAAAATCATAACTTAAAAATATTTTTAATTTTTTTTTCTTAAGCAATTTAGCGTGGTAGGAGACAGGCAAAGGACAAATAGATCTGTGATAGTTCATGATGTTGAGAGGCGTATTTATCCTACATACAAACTTTTACAGGTGGTGCAACGCAGAAGGCAAATGCAATTTCTAGAGGTGTATTCAATGGATTGTGAAATATCGTGAGCGAATTGGGTCTCCCATAGATGAAAAAACACGTGAATTAGGTTTAATCTGTTCCGTGGGAACCTCTACTCATCCCGGTTTAAATTAACAACAAAAGATTCTTCAAAATTCAATTTCAAATTTCCCTCCTACGTTTATTTCCTGCGGAAGGGTGGATGCCGAAACGGGTCCTCGCAATTTGTGACTGACATTTGTCAGTTTTCTTTTCTGTGTCAATCTAATGGACGAGAAGGGAAGACCAGGAGGACCACTTGTGACCCTCGGACCCTTTCGGAGGACGCTGATATATGATATTCAAAGGATTCTTGCTTTAAACAACCGCTCTTCGAAAGAAAAGAAATCCCTCCCATTTTTCTTCAGACCTTGTTTAGTAATTGCGTTTAGTATCTCTTCTCGTAACGAAGACGATTCCACGGAAGGAAACGTACACGACCTCGTTTCCATTCGCCCTCTGATTCTCATTTGATTTTTTTTTCCTCCCGTTTCACTCCTCACTCATACTCGGGAGCTCCGACGTCATCTCGCCCCAAAGACAAATGAAATGTTGTGAAGACACGTCAGAGTTTGTAGCAACGAGAAACCCAAATGCCTCGCTTGATTATCCTGCCTGACAGTTGAAAAATAGGGTGTAGGCATTCCGAGGCCCAAGCTAAAAGCTTTTCCCGTTTTCAAAAATTAGGTCACTAATGTGAAAAGACAACGGAATGATAAAGAAAAATCACCAGCATTCAACGAACAATGTTTATTATTTTTCTCTTGAAATAAAATATGAAGTAACATGAAAAATTGCCTTCAACAGTACAAAGCTCATAAAAATCCACCGATTTACCAAAATTTGTACTCATTAAAGCACATCTCTTACGTTTGAAATGGTCCACTATTTTTGTAAAAGCATTACAAAAACTGACCTACTTAATTCCAGAGTTATTTGTACGTATGATCTTGTAAGGTGTATTGGCGTTATAACTATTGTCTTTCCTTTCCAACTGTAAACCTTCTCAAGATGGTTGGACGCCGGAGTGAATATAAGAAATATCGCCCGAATTTCTGGTTTCATGAAGGAGAGCACACCATCAACAGAAATAAAACAAGATAACCCAAAGAAAAATATAAGTAAACAAAACACAATACAGAAACACAATTACATACATAAAGTAATATATAAAAGAGAAAAAAAATTCAACACAGCTTCCAGAGTCACGTATCTCCAGCAGAGGTCTAAGTAAGTTAATAGTGTGTGAACACTCTCAGGCTCTAACGCACGATTCATATGCACATTTTGATGAATTAAAGTGAGAAGCTGATCAATAAGTGCATCGTAGCACCAATCACGCACACTTAACGCACACTCATACAGTAGCTCATTGATGACGAGATAAGTAGTACACAGGAATTACTCACAGAAGTGAGGTAATCATAAGGCAAGGAACGCCAACCTCGGGTGCAGCTGAGGATCTTTTGCGATGTGAGGGCACGGTCAGGCACACGTAGGCTACGACGCCGAACTCTTGACGCATGTTATACAAATTCACAATCACTCACGGACTCAGCAACCGCGCACGACTCATCACGACGACTAATCACAATGAATGTCATCAGTCTCCCTCTCTCCACATAATCATCTGATATACTACTCTCTCCTAGTCAGCGCACCACTTGGAAAAATCTGAGCGGCACTACTCTCGCCTTGTAACCGCCGTTTCTCAGATAATCTGGTGGCATGCATTCGCGCGCTTTACCTACATGAAAAAAAAAAAGAATTTTATTCTTTGAAGCTTTAGAGCCAGTTCAAAATAAAATAATAATTCAAAATAAAATTAAAAATTTGTATTCTTAGTTACACATTGAAAGTAAATTATAATGGAAATCATCAAATATTATACAAATGAAAATGATTTGAAAAGTATTATTTATTTAACGTAAAGCAATGTGATATTTTTAGATTATCGTCATGCGTTGCAGTCAAATATGACGACAACGAAACACGATTGTAACATCTGGATCAGTGCAGTTTATAGATTTTTGAAATATTAACATTTTCAAGCATTTTGCTAGCCGGAAATTCCTAAGGAGATTAAGGGTCGGGCCAGTCGCCGCCAAATAAGGAAAAGCTACTAAGACTTCCCGTTCATTGTGTAGAGGCTGAACAGTTCCCACCTACTTCTGAAAATTGAGTAGGAACGCCCTCCGAAGAATGTGGTCAAAGCGCGTGTCAAGTGAATGGAATATTTCTAGCAGTTGCCAAAAATAATGGTCAGCCCAAAAAGGACGCAGTATTCTCAGAAGCTGAGGGGTGACCAAGATGATGTAGAGTGCTCAGTGCGTTAGCGAGGGCGTGATCACGTGACCTCCGCTTCGGTATATATTGGGAGGATTGAAGATCCTAAGTGACTTTCAGACTAGAGACTCTGCGGAGGGCATGGAAGTACCCAGTTTATTTTAGATATGACTTGGTTAGTTTTGGTCGTCAGACCACTGAGAATTGCTGCGGTAATTCTATTACATTGCTATATGCGCGAATGACTTAGCTTGGAACAGTTAGTTATTTCGTGATAGCAACTTGGAGACTTTTGAGATTCGGATAATCTGAGTAGATTTTCCGAGTTGATTCATAACACCAGTAATTATATCTGTGTGTAATTGTTGCTTTCAAATAGCAAGAACTCTGTAATAACAGATTCAAACTTGTATTTATGATTTGAGAGTTCTTTCAAATTTGTAAATACGCAGATTGCAATTTAACTTGTATTAAAGGAATATTTTATTGTTATTTCACGTGTGTTTGATTGCTTGGGGAAACCAAGCTGGTGGCAGCGAACTCTACCATAAAGGTTGTGGTTTATGGTTGAATCCCGCTTCTACCCTAAAACTACTCACATCGCATCTGGGCTTGCGGGTTGTCGTAACAACGACCTACATTTCTTTTGAAGACTGTTTACAATTTGCTTCAACCCCACCACTAATTACGCATTGAGGTTTGCCTAACGCGTTGGGATGGATCATTTTTGCTCCGTCAGCGGTTTTGATCTTCGGGAAAATGTGTGTTTGGAGACTGCTGTATGTAATTAAGACTTGATGTAATCTAAATGCTTTTGGAATTATTCATTTAAAATAAACGTTCATTTTTTGATCTAGTATGTCTATTTTAGATCCAAGTGGCATAATGTAATGTGTGCCATTGCTCATGGAAGGGGACGTTAGCCAGCCGATGAAACGCAAGATATATTTTGAAATGGAAGTTAAAGTTGTTTTACGGTTTCGCGTAACGTTTGACTGTGTTGTAGTCACGATTGGTATGAAGTGATTGGTAAGTGTTTAGACACGATTGGAATACGCCCTCTCCGAAGAATGCCTTGAGTATGATTTGCTTGCAGTGAGCATGCTCAGGACGGACACGCCGTATCTTAATCTACTTTGCTTGTAGACATTATATGTTCCTTAAACCAGAATCAACTTCCTCCATATGTCAAAACAATCTACAAAATAATATTCTGAACACTCCACGATTCATGGTGTAAGAAAACAAGTGATACGGCCCTGCGATTACGCAGTTAAACCCAATCAAACGCAAGATTTTTAGAGTGGGCATTTTACATGTTGTACTGATCAGTTAAATACATACCTTTTATCTACTTTGTTGACACAATATTATTACAATTTATTAAAATATATTTTTCCTAATCGTTTTATATCATCGATTGGTATCTATATCACTTTTGTATCGATATCATCACCGTCGTATGTCTTTGGAAGTATACAACGGTTCATATAAAAGTAAGAAGCGACAGACCTCCCAAACGAATTTGACGGGAGGTTTTTTTTATCACTTGCTTGATTCATAGCGGAAACCATGAACTTTTCATGTGTTACACATCGTTGCCACTATACCTGTTGAAAATTATTACGATGCACCAATCACTCAAGCCATGCTTTTCACTATTTATCTTGTATTATGTTTCCAGCAATTTAGAAGAAATTTTTACTTGAATTTGTAGCCAACTTTCTTTTGTGACTTCGTCATTTATATTTCATAATTGTTCGTACGTTGTTAAGATGACCACTAAATTCTTGCAAGGGAAAACTATGCGTCGTAATGCTGTGATTCATAAATGTATTTTGAACGTGTTCGAGACGGCAGTTTTCATGTATGCTCGAATCATTGACTTTCACATTACGCTCTTTCCTGTTGTGTGCGGTCATATTCAATTTTCTGTATCATTTTATGCATGAATCGTAGTAGAGTGAAAAAATGTCTTGCGTTTGATGAACTGACTCGATCTCCCGTTCCACTTGGATGCGCGACGTTATGCCTGATTTACACGGTTCATTCTACATACTGTTTCATGCTATACACACCAGACTGAATGCAGACTATATGGAAATTTTCAATCATGCTCTTTTTTTTTACATTACGACTCATACAACTTGACTAGCGCAGTCCTAGCGGCATATCTGCTTACTAGTTGTCTGGAGTCGGTTGCGTGTTTAAAATAGTGTGCGTAGTTAAGAGACACGACTCTTACTAAAAGTTTTCGTTTCATGTCCAATACCGTGTAAAACACTTATTTTGGAACGTCCATTTTCTGTAGTCAAGCGTCGTGTCATCGACTTCACATATATTTCTTGTACAGTAAGAGGAGTATTGTCTGTAAAACGGACCGTGTAAAACCTCTCTTGCAGCTTACCCCTTACACAGAGATCGGTAAAGCGAGGACATAAAAGATGAAGAAGAAGAAATAATAATAATAAGAAGAAGAAGAAAATGAAGAGAGAGAAATAAGAAGAAAATGAAGGAAAAAAGAAGAAGAAAATGAAGAAGAAAATGAAGAAAAAAAATAAGAAGAAGAGATGCAAGAAGAAAGAGGAAAAAGAAGAAGAAGATGAAGAAGGTGAAGAAGAAGAAAAACAACACGTAGAGCGCAGACGAAGCAGAAGCAGAGGCTAGTGGTGGCGGAAGAGCATCCGATGGACGGTGGTGTTGGGCGCAGCACGACTTCCGGCCCCGGCATCTGGACAGCGAAACGATTTCAGCTTCAGCCCCCACCGCCACCCACCACCGCCGCCGTCGGCGGACAAAGAGGCGGACGTGCGATGGAAGCGCCAAAGTCACATGCTGCGCAAACAACGGAGCCACGGATATTGGACGGAGGTACAGCGCCCACCACTTAATGTCCATGGAGATGTTTATTGACATTGTGTGTCCCACAAGAAATGTACGCTGCCCAATATTAGGCTCCTGCTTGGGGGTTGCTCTTGCATGATAATTTGTACTTTTCGGTTGGAACCGTGGTCCGAACAAATCTTTCTTTTTTTGCTTTGATTTTTTTGCGCATTAATTATTTTACAAACATTTCCAATTTTGAGAAATATCGCCAAGAGAGTATTTCCTTAGTGAAGAAAGGCGTAAAAAAATTCTATAAAAGAGAACTACACGAGTATCCAAGGTATCTAGTCGCGAAATTTATTAATTTTTAAAAACATATTTCTCGAATTACAATATATATCTCGTAAAATAATTTCGTTAATGATAGTGGATTGGTAATAACTATTTTTATTGTTCTTTTATACCTTTAATATCTTTTTTGTACACTGATATAATAAAGAAGAAGTGATTAATTTTAATTTAACTCAGATAATTATCATCAAAGCAAGACTATTTTCTTGACAGTTACTCATGTGAATACTCATTCATATATGTGTTACATATAGGTGAACTAATAAAATTTCAATTTCATTATTATTAAGAACAAGATTTCAATTTCATCGTCTACGGCCAGGCGAAAAATGAGACGGACCGGGTCTCGATCCCGGGTCCACCTGCTTTGACCGCTGGTGACCGGGTGAATGTTGGCAGTCGAAGCGGGTGGTCCAGCGGCAGCTCACCTGTGACCAAAGCAGGTGGTCCCGGGATCGAGTCCCGGTCTCTCCCTATTTTTACCAGAAAAGTAGACGATGCAAGTTCCCCCTCCCCTCGAGTAGGTCATCGGAAATTGTGTGCTCAAGATTAGTAATAGTTTACTCACTTTCTAGAATTGTTTTACAATTTTTAACGAGATTATTTTCCTTGTACTTTCCAAATATTCACAATGTTCTGTTTCAACAATAATGGATTTGACTTGATGAAGTCAAAACCAAAAATAAAAATCGAAGTGAGATAGGGAGAAATTATAACTATTCCACCAAAATAATAACAACATACCAAAATCATCAAAAACAATTTGTGTAATCACAAACTGTCCATGGGAGGAACACAACACGAAACAAAGATGAGAGTTAATTATCACGATGTTACAGCGGGGAAACTGGTTGTAGAACAATATTTTAGCGCTTGGCTACGTTGTTTTCTCCCCTCGTAGTTGCCCATTCGTTACAACAAGTGCCTCGGGACGCGTGTGCTTGACAGTGGCGAAACGTCACTCCGTTCCCATGTTCCCTTGTCGAGAGCCAACACCCAATCTGCGAGGCATCTCCCAATGAACGGAAACAAGGAAATGATAGGGGACGAAGAAAAAATTATCAGAGACAATGGGCTCCCTGTAATTGTTTTAATTGCTTACAAACACGGAACTGATGAAGGGAGGGTGTTTACGGGTTTAATCTTCGCTCCACAAAAAATGAGGAAAATAGAAAAAAATTCTTGTATTTATAAATTATGTTTGTTACAAAGAATTTTGATTTGCCTTGTGTAGTAAAAATCGAAACTCGCGATATATTGCGCAAAGCTTTCCAAAACTTTCCATATCCCCTTAGAGATCGTATCCCGCCCCTCTCTCCCAAGGCAAACTCTCGATCTTCCTGGTGGTTTATTTCAAGGTCAAGCACTCGTTTTTTTCTCACGATTTTGTGAAGCATCAGAAGTAATGAGAGATATTAACTGATAAGGAGTAAAGCTACGACGTTCAATCTGGTACACATCTACCAGTTATCCTCGATTATTTTAGCGTAATATTCTGGAAGCGATCAACATGCACTTTGGTAAATGGCTTGGCAATTGCAGTTGTTACTTTCTCTGTGACTGTTTGGAAGTTATAACTTAACTCAAGTTTTCCCAAGATGACGAAAGTGTTCTCATTTTCGAAAGCTATTGAAGGGGGCTTCCATTCATTAAATCCGTGACAATAATATTAAATATTATAAACACCCTATGTAGAAGAATCCAGGGTTTGTGTTCCATTAGTCAACAGATAAACAGCCAGAAAATTCTTTTTTCCCTAAGACTCAAAAGAATACAAAAATGAGGACATGGGGTGCGTAACACAACAATTGCCTTCTTTGAACCAACATTCTCTCATTAGACATTTCCAACATTATTCCTCACCTTTTTCCCTCATATATTTAACTAAAAGCTACAGTGAATTATGTAGGCAGTCACATCAGTACCATTTTGCGTTACATTTCGCGAAGCCACCCGAAGAGACCGTTAGTGTAGAGCATAGTGTCACGTGCCTGACGAAGCACGAGGGGGAATCCCATCGCGGAGCGAAGGGGCCCATGGATGTCGTCTGGCGGAGACGTGGCGGAAGAGTGCCTTCGGGCAGGACGAAAGGCGTGCGCATGACATGAACGCTGGAAGATGGAGAGGGAAGCACTCAGAAATAAACTAGAATAAAGTCAGAGACAAGTTGATTTTAGAGCCATACTATTTACAAATTCATTTTATTAAGCTTTAAATTTAAAAACATGTTTAAAAAACGTTTAGCAGAAATTCTAGGTAGAGCATACTTTAAAGTAAAGGTACGTCATGCTGCCTAGTAATTGTGCCAATACAATTCTAGGAAAACCGATTTTGTCAAAAAATACAAAATTTTAGGAAAACCGCAAAATTGCACTTTATGGTCCAAAGCGCACTGTAGTTTATGTATTGCAACGATATAAATTTAGAGTATTCCCAGGCTTGTATCTTCAGTACCGTCCAGTGAAGATTCCTTTGATTCTACGACGTTCCAACCAGAATTTTGACCTATGAGATATTTACCTAAATAAAGTAGTGTACTAGTAACATAACATGAATTAAATTGTAAATACTTATAGTATGCAAGGCCAGGATCAACAATACAATAAACAGAAATCATGTGAAAATTTATCATGATATTTGTAAATAAAT
Organism: Laupala kohalensis; assembly: GCA_002313205.1. Taxonomy (NCBI): domain Eukaryota; kingdom Metazoa; phylum Arthropoda; class Insecta; order Orthoptera; family Trigonidiidae; genus Laupala; species Laupala kohalensis. The sequence goes on from NNCF01129658.1 coordinate 227,677, forward strand.
CCCGATTCCCACTTTAGTTAACCCTCTCATTGTGGTTTTTATTTGTATAATTCCTAACATGCAGTTTTTATATAATTGCTTTCCCTGTCTAATGACCTATTATTTGCCCAATCCACCAAATGATCCTCTTCTCATCAGTGATTTGTTATAACGTTTGGTTCTGCTACATTGAAGTTCCATTGGTGTTCTGTAATTCTGGTTTTTAGTCCTCTTTCAGTCTGACTAATGTAAAAGCATTGTTATCCATAACTGCATTGAATCCTACAAACTATTTTTTTTTCGTAAAATCAAACTTTCTTGACTTCTTGTTAGTTATTTAGATTAGGTCACACTTAAAAAATAAAAAATATCTTCGAAGTACGTGTTGTTGACAGATCATCAACACATTCTGACTGCTTTGATATTACATACATCAAAACGATTGCAAGTTCGAAGATAATTACAGTTATACATTTTCCCTCCATAAAATCTTTCCTGTCTTCTTTTTCAGTCACTAACGTATTCCTTAAGGTACATCGATACCACTTTTATGTTTTGCATTAATTACAATAATTTTATTTCATACTTGACCAAATTTATTCTATGTATCACAAAGTCGATTATGTACCTACTACAAATCGTAGTTTAAATATAGAAAGGGAATAAATTAATAATCATGAATCAAGAATCAATGAAAAATGTGGTGCTGTCTGCTAGTAAAATATTTATTCAGACCGAAGATGCCAGCTAAACTGGCGAAAGTACTATCTGGATAAATATTTTACTAGTAGGCAACACCACTTCTTTCATTGATTCTTAAAAATGAATACTAGTATCGCCTCACCCATATCCAACTAAATTATGAAGCAACTAAAAAATATTATATAAAACTTGGCTCACATCCAGGAATGAATTGAGTATGAAATTTTTGTTGAAATATACGGAGGACTATAATCTGCAGTTTATTTCCGTCTCTTCTAAATGATTTAAGGTGACACGCAGCAATATCAAGTTTTGTTGACATCAGCATATATAAATTTTTGTCTTCGAATTTTTAAAATTTTAAACAAAAATATTTATTAACAACAAAAATTAGATAACATCAGATACCGGAGTTCCGTTTCAGATAATCCTTCCAGAATTGTTTTCTTAAGTGAGGTTTTAGAAGGAGAAGAGCGAAATGCGTGGATGGAGAAGACAGATCTAGATGTTTGAAGATGAATCGAGTGAGGGATTCACTTGTGAACCAGAACAACCACGCTCAAGAGCTTGATGAGAGATTCAGCCCAGTGTTCTCTCTTCTGAAGGGTTTCAAGAAGTAGTGCTGGAATATTAAACCTCATTCGAACTTCCCATGTCCAACGATGCTTTGCTCCTCTTAAGGAAGTTCGCGAATGCTATAGTAAAGTGCGGGAGTAGTCCCCTTCCAGTTTTACGATTGTTCTAAACATGAGTAACTACGAAGGAAAATACAAGTCAAATGAAATTTCTAGAGTTTCGAAAAAATATAAAGATAGTCTAACTGCGGCGGAGGTGAAGTAGTTTCTACAGTTATCCTAATAATTTAAAATAAAATTTTATAAAAAATAAATAACACCCTTCCACAAAGTTGGCGGTGCAGTAATTTCATTGCTCCATAACTTCTATGTTTTAGAATTTACCAGAGTGGAATTTGGGCTGACGAAGCTCCTATGTTTCATCAAGACACTCCCTTATTGGGGGCAGTCAGTGTCGCTCCTATCGCGCTGGGACACCCTTAAAGTGAAGAGAAATGCAATTTTGGAAAAAATAGAGCAAAACTATCACTGTTTCAATATGCAACCCTTTCGCATTGGTAAGTGTAGAGGGTTTCCTCACATTCCGAATAAGGAATGACATGTTTCCTAATACTGAATATGACGATACCCGCTACACTTACCAATGCGAAAGGGTTGCATATTCGAAGGCGTATTACAACTGAAGCGATAATTAGAAAAAATGACTCTTCGTTGGTCGGTAGGAGTATAACTCACAATAATTGTCAGACGTAAATCACAGTAAGGTTATGTACTTCCTCCAGGGTCAAAGTCGCAATGTCACTACTACCCGTTCAACAGGGAAAAAGATTTGAACTTAAGGGTGCAAGATGGCATTTTCCCCCAATTTTTGTCAAAAAACGGAAAAATAGTGAAGAGACTATCTTGAACTTTCCTGTACTAATACACCAAGTAATTCTCTATCATATTCACGTGAAACATTTTCTGGCGACCACTCAGGAAATTGACAAGGATGACGTGGGTGGACAACCCCTCATTAGGGTTGGTTAGATGACAAGATTTAAATTTTTCAAACAAATATTTAAAACGAATCAGCCGATTTAAGTCTGATAAAACCACAATTTTCTAAAAACGGTAAAATGTTGAAAGAGGTGGCTCGCAGAGGGTTCCTTCCAATGATGAAGAAACACGTAAATCATGTGTCTCGGGCGAGCTCACACAATTCTGAGTAGTTTTCGAACATCTGAAGTCAAAGAGGGTGGGGGAGAAAGAGGTGGAGGAGGGTCATCAGATGTGAGGGATTTTTTAATCTCAACTACTGGAGAGCACATTATTGAGTACATATACATGAGACAAGCTCTCCCCGACATTTTGAAAAGTGATATTTTTGCACTAATTTTTTTTCAAAATTGCATTTCTCTTCACTTTAAGGGTGTGCCAGCGCGATAGGGGCGGCACAGACTACCCCATAAGGAAGTGTCTTGATGAATGATAGGAGCTTCGCCAGCCCATATTTCATTCTGATACATTCTAAAACATATAAGTTATGGAGGGATGAAATTACTGCGTCGCAAACTTTGTGGGGCAGTGTGAAGTCTCCCGTTTTCTTGTGATAGCAAAATAACTGGATGATAGTCACTTTGAAATCTTGCATGATTCTGCCAATAATAATGAAGAAAAATTCATCTTGTATTAATTTTAAAAATATATCCGGCATTTTGAAAAACGATGTCCTATTCTGTGTCCCTGACTCGTATGTAATTGTAGCATAATTCTAAGTTTTGAATGTGCAGAAATATTACACATGATTTCAAATAATTTCATATGTTGTTACTACTTCGTACACTTACACTAGCAACATCGATATTTTTTTATACCAACTAGTTTATAATCTAGAATTTTTCAATCAATATAATTGTTCGAAATCAATACTACAATATTAGAAAATAAATCTGATATAACAATTACAATATAAGATACTTATTGTCATAAAATCAACTTGAAAAAAAAAACTTGATTAGTTAGTAATATTATTTTTCATTGTATCTTTGTTTTTTCATTTTATTTTATTTACTTGATTCGCGTCGTTCGTTGGTGGTCTTACCACTAGAATCCAGTTTAGGGGTTTCGTCCCAGCATGCTTCATTGCGGATTTCACCTCAAGCAATCAACAACAATGTTTCGTTACTCCAATCCAATGTTTTCTAGTGCTGTAATATTATTTTTCATGTTTTCTTACATTCATTTTCTTATTTTTAATGTGGTCTGTTGAGCCGAGATAAAATAAAATTGTGATAGTGGACACCTCTAAATTAAAAGCTCAAAAAGGTGAAACAATATTTATTATAGTTTGATTGCGCTCAAGACTCTAAAATTTCATCAAAAATTGAGGGTTTGTCGTTTCATTCTATTATCTAGTTGAAGTAAACTGGCATTTCCTTGAGCTTTCGTTGTAATGTTACTTTTATTGCATCATAATTTTGAGTACAGAATTTTGTAGCACATTTAAATAGCGAGAAAACATCTCAATTTATTCGCAAACTTTGTAAATACTCAAAACAATTCTCATTATGACCAAATTCACCCCCTTCCAATAGGAATGCAGGAATATCATTGTATAGTATGCCTTGTATTACGAAAGCTTCATCTTCTCAAAATTTGGGGACCCCATAACAGATTCTTCCACTTATAGTGATTTATTATATACACAATGATATTTCTGGTGTTTGGAATGTCAAGTTTATAAATCAAGTCGAAAAACAATTCTAGATTTGTCAATCATGTCAAGTTTTGTTCTCACTATTATAGACAACCCACACTCTTTGACTCTGACTATGACACTACACTTTTAAAAAATTGTGAGTAACGAATTCATCAAGGTTGTTCATTTATTTACGTTTACCGTTTTTTGTTGACATTTCAAGAGCTTTAGAACCCTTTATCACGCATTCACTAGAAGATCAAATACATAACGAGTTTTACATAAGTACATAAATTGCGTAAGTTACATACATAAATTACATTACACATACATATAAATATACATACAGAACGTGCGTAATCAACAATTGAAAAATTAAAGCAAATTAAAATTTAAAAAATTGTATGAATGAAGACACACCTGACACCATGCATAAATATTCTTTGGTAAACTTTCGTGTACAATTATTACAGTCCATTATACTTTGTCACTGCTTTTAAATTTCACTACATTTAATTAGAGAATGAAGGCCCGGGAAACATTACTAGATTCACTAGATTTACATTCACTAGATTCGTTTCTCACTAGTTTTTAAACATAGATTTATATGAGTATGTATATCCAAGACCTTGAATACAAATGGATGAATCATGTGAGTCGTTGAATACGATTGCTGAAGAGAATGGTGTGAGAAGGGGGGCGGAGGGACGTCTCATGCAGCGGAACTTGGTGGCCACTGCGCGCCACGTTGAGGACAGAGGCGGGCGATTCATCTTCCTCTGAAGGCAAGATGAATCTTCATTCTCATCCTTCTCTCTCTCTCTCTCTCTCTCTCGCCTCATCCACTACCTTCATTCCGGTCAAACAACGTTCTTGTTTCCTCCATCTGTCACCTTTCTAGAACTATCCATGAAACAACATTTCTCCCCAATTGCAGTCAATGGAATGATTTAATATCTTTCACCATAATGTTGTCATAACGTTCACATACATACCCACCCCAGAAAGTATTAGTCAGATATATCTATTTTTTGTTGTACGTATGAAAGTACGGTACGATTTTTCTGTGGCGAAATTACGTAAACAGTTCTGTGCATATAGGAGAGTGGGGAGGGGGGGAAAGCGATCTCTTACTTCGTTTCACCAGAGTATTCGTACTCCTACTGCACTAACGAAATTTTAGTGATTCTAACAGAAATTTAATATGGCGACGGTATTAATTGTCGACTTAGTTCAAATTTCAGAACCTTCTACAGTTGGTAGAATGATAGTACTAACAAAAAACTTTAGTATTGTTGAATTTATTCTTCTTTTGGGGTAAGAAAATAACACATATTATAACTAATTATTCAATAAATTTTACATAGTACACGTCTAACTTACAAGTGACTTGAAGTGTTTTATCAGATAAGACGACCAATTGTTTTATTTGACATGTCTTATTCTTTTGTGTGTGTTTTTTAAAACATGATGATCTGATTCAAAGTCTAATGAATCATTTCCTGTTGTCCCTTGGTGGAATGTATTCCATGACAATTCACGAAACAGTTTATTCCAAAATTCTGATATTAATATATCATACATCTAAGAAGTCTCCCTTAACCAGCGAGGAAGATTCGAGAGTGTTTTCAAGGAAAATATTAGAGAAAAATTAATTTTTTTCATATAAAATCGATTCTTTGTCCTTTAGAAAGTTGCTTGTCATTGCCGAATGATGATACGTTATTTTCATTCTTTATGGAGATATGAATAAAAGAAAGGGCTGACATTCTGTAATTTTTAATTACCCAACAAAAAATATAACGGACATATATTGAACAAAGATGCAAACGATCGTGTTAATTAATATGTACAAGGTATTTGTTGGTTTATTTAGGTATTGTTATTAAGCATATTGAAAATGAACATCTTTCGTTTTGTTTTTTTAATATTTTGTTAAATTTAATATTTTTAAACGTTGTATACAGTTCATTAAAAAGCTGAGGTATTCATGGAAGAATGCTTTTAACTTGATGATTTTTGAAAATAAGATAATTTTATTCCCTGAAGATCTTCAAATTTCGGGACGCGAAGGAAATTAATTCTCCCTGTGTTTACTAAACGATTTTCGATGGTACCTCCACTTTTTCGACAACAATGATTAGTGTCTCATTTATCTAAGTGTGTAAGTGAGTGTGTGAGTGAGTGAAAGAAGAAACACAACGCAATTGACGAACACTTACTGATTGAACAACACTAACAAAAGCTGCGAAATAGAATGAGTATTCATAAAACTTATTTCAGATAATGCTCACAAATCTTAATTCTTAAGTATGGAATATTTTGTACTATAAATACACATCTATTGCTTGACAAGAAAAGAGAGAATCTGGCAACTCACATTCTCGAACGAATTTTGACGTGAACACAAAAGAGTGCAAATGAAGTAGTAGGGCGCTTCAGGATCACGTTCTCCAAATTGCGCTCCTCTTAATCAGTATATTTGTTAGCAAAGCAAACCGCGAGTAATCAAACGGAATCATCGAATGAGTGATATGCTTACAACTCACGTGACACTGAGCCAATGAAATTACTTCGGGTGGAGGCTCTTTCCAATCAGTGTCTTCGTAGTGATTGCTTTGAGCTTAATAATGAATATCCTACGAAGATGGATGTGATTAATTTTACTTCATATACACAGTAATTCCACAGAATATATTTCATATTAGGTTATGAAACACGAAAATGACAGTATTACAAAAAATCACTATTTTTTTAAGTTTAATGAAGTGATAATATTTGTGTTCTTGAATGGATGCACAAAAGTTTTGATCAAATTTCCTTTCATAGACTTGAAAACTAATTAACGAATCTCTTAAATTGTCTATAATTTTCATCTATATTTATATAATCTTCTCAATATTACGTACAAACAAGATAGACAAAAACTTGATAAAAACAACTTTAAGTCTACAATTAGTCTAGAAAATAAAAAAACCTCTCTTAAATTGTTAAACCAATGATTTTTAGACATGGAACATTGCAGTTTCTTTGAGCCGAAAGGTGTAAGTGTGGATGCTGGTGTACAGTTCATGTCTGACATTTCATTTTGTCAAAATTATGATCATGGAAAAAAATGTTTCCAAAAGGCTGTAATTAATATTTTGATAAATATATCTCATTAATAAAAATAATACAGTATTTTTGCAGTGGTAACTTAATGTATAATTTGTGAGAAAATTTCTCAAACTACTTTTCAGTTTTATTCTTAATACAGAACGTATCACTCTCATGATGTTTTCCACTGGTAAAATATCTGTGTGAAAGTTATGGAATAACTAGATGATTACCGGGCGTTGTCTGGAAATTTTCTTAGACTAATTTTCTTTTACTCAAGAGAAAATAAAATCTATCTATATTGTGAGATGAAAATAATTTTACTCACCGGTTTTTTAAACATGTACATCATCCTAATTTTTCAAATTCATAATAACACAAATTTAATACAAAAATTAATTGTATACACTACACCATCTCGCGGGAGCCGAGGCATAACGCCGCTGCTTGTTAATTTTAATCTACTCGTCAAATTTTTACAATTTAAAGACTTTTTTATGTCTGTTAAATGCACAAAAACATATAATCCATAAATATGATGATGATTGATTTTTCCCTCTTAAATTGAAGTATTTTAACACATCAATTTTTATAACGTTTTATTGTTAATTTAGGGTAATTTATGTAGATAGACATATGCTGTCGCGCACTTTCTTATAGAACAAGGCAAGTGATAAGGCAAACGATACTGACATTCATATTTGTCACCCATCTCCAACCGTATAGGCAGTGTCAGCGAAGAATATACGACTCTTCTCTCACTTTTTTCCAGATTTTATCGTATTTCACTGTCAAAAACCTACTATCTTTTTCATAACACATTTTAAACAAAAAAATTTACCTAGCTTCATCCTATACGTATAAATGATTTCCTCGCCAAATTTCATCAAAAATCGGTTTTGTGGATCAACCGTGATCAGGTAGCAAACATACAGACACATTTTCACGTTACGCATTTTTACATTAGTATGGATGTATCCGTACCAGCGTACTAAGTGAATCCTTATCCCCAAGGAGTCTAAAGTTTCGAGTCTTTAATCATTTCATTACTATTTCCAATAAGCGTTACTATGGATTTTTTACAATTTCCACTAACAAAATGCTAGACGTGTACATTATTCTTTTGTATTTTATCTGTAACTCACATTTTGTAATTTTAAAAATAATTTTAATTTTTATGAGATGACTCCGAGGCAAAACAATTGAATTATCTATTTAAATAATAATATTAAAAGTTAGGTATAATATTGATTATGTTATCAGTGAATACTAATAAAGTGTTGCATCTTGAATTAGATATATACTAGTAATAATGTATAGTATATAGCAATACAACGTCGTAAAAGGAAATGATGTTCACCATTTGATACTTTTCTACAACCTAATTCTTGATAATAGCTACGAAATGAATACGTCAAATAGAAACGTCATCTGTTCGTAAGGTTATAACGATAAGTAAACTGAATTCGGGTGGTGGTTTCACTCATCCATACTCTCCCTGCCAGAGTCAGAGTAGAGCTTGAGATTCGAGGGACAGAAGCGTTAAGTCGCCGAGGGGAGATATCCTTCGTCGAAGAGAAAATAGAAAAGAAGAAAAAAAAAACACCCCCAACTTTCGAAGCCGCGCTCAGGAATACAATTATCAAAACCGCTGGAGAAGAAGTCCAAATAATCAGCTACGATGCACTACAGGGGTGGATGTCGAGAGCCGAAGAGCAATGGAGCGACTCTCGGAGGGCGTGGCCTCCGCGAAGGATGAAGGGCCAGACACGGCGATACGTCAGTTAGATCGGGGAACGAACACGGTAATTACCCACAAGATTTTTCTTTAGCATAAATTTTTATTTCTATTTTAATTTCCTCGAATATCGTCGAACCCTACAATACACTTCTCCATTCCAGTTCATGTAGTATATGGTTTTAATTTAATTGCTCTGAAAACTCGTCTAAAAGTCTGTAACAGACGAAACTTCATTGTGATAAAACAAACAGATTGTGTATGACTTCCAAAATTAAAAGATGTGTTGGCTAGGTCAAATCAAGGTAAGGTAAGATAGACACCAATGTAAGAGTATCAATCAGTTCGCGCAGTGTGCCGTGAAAGCATTAAATGTCATGTACAACAACTATCCAGTATTTCATTTTAAGGCAAACGTACAGAATAATATATGGAGACTTTATCGAAGTACTTTGAGACGTAATTAGTGTCAACTTTGTAAGGAATTTCATGAACTAACCACAGCTCCAATTTAATTTATATTTTTAAACAAATCATATGATAATTAGTACGCAGTTAAAATGTAATATTAAAATTCCATCTCTGTCCGGAATTTAATCTTTGTTATGATACTCCATTTGTGACATATGTTTAAGAATAACGGAATACCTTTAAGAAATAAAATACATTGATACAGTTTGTTCTTCTCATTACAGGACCTTTATTAAGAAAATAAGAGTTCGATATCAGTTATTATTTTAAAACAACCCTATTATTTTAAAATTTCAAAAAAACAGTGTAATATCCCTTCCTCGATTTTAGGACTAGTAATTTTGAAAGAGTGGGGATAATTAACGCGAGAAAATACAGCAGGCCAATCGCACTGTAAAGCGAATTTGTTTTCACTCTTCAAATATACTTCACGCTATATTCCTGGTTAGAAGAGGGAAGTACCTCGTTACACTGTTCACTCCAAAGGTAAAATCCAGCATCCATCTTGAATGGAAAGAAAAATCGTTTTTGTTGATGCGCAACGTGCGTCAATCTTCCAACGAGACGAAGCTAACTCGTGTTCATAGAATGTGAACTTGATATAATTCGTCTTTCATTACTGTACAATCTTCCTCTGTAGTTTTTTTTTCTAGTATTTATAAACGGGAAATGTAGTGTGCTATTGAAGCTTATCTACATGGTAGGAGGTGCGAGGTAGGGCTATTGTTTGTTAGGGCCGGTTAGCTGCGTTTACCAACAACTTGGCGCAATTGGAGATTTTTTTTATGGTCACGTCGGAATCAAACCTGGAGTGACTCAGGGACAAGCAAGCATGCTACCCCTGGAGCTACCAGAAGAGCGACAAATAGAGATGATGAAATAATAAAAGCATATTCTCTTCTCGTTTGACTCGTTGTCAAATGAGAATACGTCAACGTTGTACGCTCAGTCCTTTCCCCATTCTGTACGCTACGACTAAAAATGCGTCTTTTGGGGTCAGAAATAACCACAGGAAAATTAAGACCAAATACGATTTAATCATGGTTGAAACTACTTCAGGTTTTCAAGGCCCACTCGATGTTTGTTTCTCATTATTATTACTATTACACTTTTTTCTAGAACAATGACAAAAATAGACATGCTAGAGTTTACTGATTATGATTTTTTTTATTGTTAGAACTATAAGCATCCAAAACCAGTTGCATTATTTTACTATATATTAAAAAGACAATAAAATGAGAATAAGGGGAAAAATTAGTGAAGCTATTTTACAAACTATTTTTACAAATTATGTTATTATTTCCAGGTAAGCATACATGTTATTGTATGCGCAATACGATTAATCCTCCTTATTTGACGTTAATAGTAATACATAAAATATAATCTCTGCGTTAACAGGGATTTTTTTTTCTTTTATTTATAATAGCGCATTATTATTAGTTTTGGAGGAGTATTATCTCGAGAAACCGGTCAAAAGAAAAAAAACACTAAATAACTCGCAGTCGTTTCGGATATATTTTATCCGTTCTCTCGTGGTACCTGTTCTCAAGAACTATGTAACATTATTATTTTTATTGAATATACTGAACAGCTATTGTTATACATCAAATCACTGTCAATAATTTAAAGAACCTTTTCTTTTCTTTAACACTGGCACCAACATGTGAGTATATCCATAATTCATTTATTTCATTGGAAAATATTCAGATACATCTCTGAAGTATGATGTAGGATAGCGTTTGATGCTCTGGGAGTAGACATAGCGTGGCGTATTTCTCCGCACCTTGTCTTCCAAGAGATCGCTACATCCCTAGAGCGCTGCAGAGGTTCGTTCGGAGGCTCAGGTGAACACGCGATAGGGGTTGGAACAGAATGCGAGGCGGGCGTCGCGCTTGTTGTCAAAACTGATGACGCGCGCGTGACGTGGGTGCGAACTCAGAGGACTCAGGAGTTTCCTGACGAACTGCCACGCAACAAGGGGACACGGATCACGCAGATGAACGGCGAGTTCAAAAGGCTTGAGACTGAGGTGAAAGGAGGAGATAATGGAGGTGAAAATTCGTCAATAAATAGTTTCCTCATTATATATAAAAATAATGTGGGAAAAAATATTTTGTTCCTTCACTTAAATTAACATAATCACTCAATAAAGTTATATTTTATGTGACAAATTTTGTAAGACATAGTCCACAAGAGTTTGTCGTAATATATTTATATATTCAAATAAAATATATCTCATTTTCTAGATTGTGGATGAGAAAAATAGTCGCAATGAAGTTTTGAAAATTTAATGTCAATAATCGTTGAATTTGTTTAAAATTTCTTCCTGTATTTGCGCGCTGTGCGATTACCTGAAATTATAATAGACCATAATTGTTCGTTAATTTTGTTCATTTTTAATGAACGTGATGAGTTTGGTATTGATCTTACGGAATGCAAGAAACTAAACGTTCAATCGAAATTCGTGTCTCCGTAGAATAGAAATTGTATTAGAACACTTCTTTGTCTTTCCTTAGATGTATGTATAAAACATTCATTCACAGACATACATTTCCGACGTGATCTTTATAAAACAACTCTTCCACCTGTTCTCAAACTTGTAGAAAGTTGTACTTCCACGGTTTTTGAAATAAATTTTATAAATTGAAGAGGATTTTCAGAAACATATTTCTTTACTAATTATTTAACAAGAATAAAGCTACATAAAACCATTATGTATTACGATGTCCTGACATGAAAGCGGATTTCATTCATTATGAGATTAAGTGCGATATTGTTCTGAGAAATGATACAAATACATTGCAGATTTATGTATGAATGGACCATGCATAAGTAAGACCTGCGAATTAAAAAAACAACAACCACGAAACTGGATATGAAAAGAGGAATCGGTTAAACAAAGTAGGTGGCAGTAATTTCAGCAATACTGTAATATTAATCTAATAAACTCAATAAATATATTTCAAGCAATTAAATTACTTCATTCTCAGAGAAGTAAACGTTTTCAGAGAAACATTTTCCTAATTTCGTTAAATGACCCTAACGCAGACAATTAGAACACTTGTTGAGGTAATCTTTATTTGCCGTGTTCGGAGCTACAAGACGCAATGAAGGAGTTCGCTGATACGTCACGACGCAACTGGAGTCCTCTGCGTGGAGTTACTTGGAGGCGACGACGGTGGAGCACGAGGACGCTGCAGAGGCTGATCTGATTAAGTCGTCCGCAATCAGGAACCCCTCGCGAGCTACAGCGACGCTGTGTAGAGAGGGGTGCTCGACGGGGGGGCGGGAGGTATGGGGTGGAAGCGGTGGCATCTGCAAGTCGACGGTGGCGGCGCCGCCCTCGCTAGTGCCGGAGCAGAGGTAAACACAATTAGGCGTCGCCCCCATCCCAACGCCGCCCCCGCTACCAGCATCACCACCTTTCCGCTCCAGTAGATCCTCCACTTCCATCCGTAGTAAATGTCCATTGCACGTTTCGTCTTTCTGTTTCTGCTTCAGATTTTTCTTTTTGATCATCTATATTTTCCGTGAAAACTTCGCTAAAAGACGCTAATTTACTGCAGTAAAAATGCAAATAATTCAGAACATAATAGTTACGTTATTACCTTATTCACAATTCTTGATCTCATACGTTTAATTACTTTTAAATTTTATCTCATCATATCCAAATAAATTTTGAGGCTATTATTTTTAAAATAGGGAAATAAAGGAATAATACATTAAACTTGGAATACGTCGTAAGGTGTGTTCTTTTCTTAATACACAAACATAATATAATAATATTGCAATATTTAGCTTAATTATTAGACCGTGATTTTCCAGTATCGTTCTATGGAAAGTTGCCCTGAGAGTAGATATTGACGGTAGTGCGTCACACTTCTCCTACACACTCGTAAGACAGTTTGCTTGCGACATCACTTGATGAGCACTACACAAAAAGTCTTGAGAATAAAGTCGAAATCCCTTATATTTATAGCAATTATATAACATAATTACATAAGAAATCTAGGGTAAATATATTAATTTCTCAGGGATATGTAAAAGAAATTCATGATATTAACTTTCTGTAAAAAAATATTTATTTTCATATTCTGAAGTTGCCAGCTTTCTTTAGTCGATTAACATACAGGAGAAGAGTACAATCAGTTCTTACAACATGTGTGTCCACACCAAGTCAGTTTGCAACAACCTGACGATGCCGACTACGATGGCGAAAGATATTTCATTTTCAGATTAAAACAAATTGATACTATAACTACGACTATAAATATGAGTTAAATTATCAATATTTTAATGTTGGTAATTTTTTTTTTCGGCTTTAACATTTCTACCAATTTAGTTAAATTGCATTGCGGGATCCTTTTTCTCTTCTTCTTTTGGTTTAAACATTGTTCCAGAGTATGTAGATCAGTACACACACCGATGACAAATATGATATGGTTATTCTGAAACTACAGGAAAGTTCAAGGGAAATGAAATCTAGACAAATATTCAGTTTGATCGGTAAATGTACAAAATAAATCTGGGAATGTCGTCACTAATATTTCCATCGAGAAGACGAAACTTGAAATTCAGGATATTGTGACAGTAGTGACATGATAATAGCGTTTTCGCTCCAAACGTCTGTAGCTGGAAATAGAAAGGTCTGGTTGAGCTTCTCATCTGTTTTCTGCTCCAATGATGGTTTTACATTCCTTAGTAACCTAACATCTATCCTTCTCAATTCCTCCGCTCAATTCGTGAGATTAGGTGGATGAGAGAGACAGATGATCTGGCCACTCAAAATATAACATAATGAACAAAGTATTATAACTCGTAGTTAACTTTTCATCTTGTCTAGGAATTTTTGCTTAAATTTTTTTGAATCCGCCTCTGCCTTAGGGCCCTTGATCGGAGTTGATGGGATGGTCCCTTGCTTGCTTCCGGAGAGTAAATTTGTTTATTGTCCTCCACGTGGTCATACGCAGTTTGTACTGTTTTTTGACAATAAATTTATTAAAATTTATTATTAAAGTGTCACGTAAATAAATACATTTTCGAAACTGCTCCCGCTTAGGGTACGATTATGTTGGAGCGACGAGCGATACTAGCAAAGACAAGAGTGAAGCAGAGAAGAGAGCGGTGCGACTCCACACGACTACGTTTATGTTGGAGCGATGATAGGAGGAGTCATCGACACGTCTACGGATGCTCCAAACCACTCAGTCTGCGTTCAGCTGATCGTTCAACATAACCTGACTTTATTTGTTGATTTAATTTCCATAGTCACATCGTCTGTTGTGATTTTAATCCTTTTTGTCTCACAATGGATCTCTTCGTTGGATACAACTTATCAATTGCTCAAAGTCAAGCGCAGAAAACCGTGATACAATCTCGAAGTCGCAACAACAATGGAGACTCTAGCTTCGATAAGAGCGGAGGAAACGTACAAATGGATTTTCGTTGCTTTTATCGTTGGCCGCAGTGCCGGTATGAACTCCCTCATTTAATTTTTTTATTTTATTGTATTATTAGTAAATGGGAAATGTATCGTGCTATTGACGCTTATGCAGGATTGGGGGGGGGGTGAGTGGCAAGGACTATTGCTAGTAGATGGGTCGGTTAGCTGGGTTTACCAACAACTTGTCCCACGAGGAGGAATTAGTAGAAGTGATTAGTAATATTTAGCGTTATTGATACTAGGAGGAGGTGGATAGAGGAAGGAGTGTTCGCTTTCCAGTAGTAATTTTTTTTTTCAGATCCTACCGGGAATTTAACGTGGTGAGGACTTGGTGATGAGTAAGAATGCTACCACCTGAGCTACGGGCGAGGCTGCCTTCACACGTCATTATGTGGAGGTTAATGACGCGTTGCTCTTTATTATTGTTCGTAGCTCCAACATAATCGCATCCTTACGCTACCGTGATGTTGTTAGAGGAGTTGGATCGAATGTCTACAGATTTCAATCAGGATGAGGACGTGGTTTTTTTATTTGAAAGATTTAGTACACCTTTTTCTGTCTCTGGGATTTCAAACTTGAACTAAATTGCAAAAGATTTCATTGAACTTAAACTAGGAAACATACATATAAACTGTTGCGAGTTGACATAATTCTGGAAAGGAATGTTAGTTTTGTTACTGTTAGCGTTTATTTGATACTATATATTGTCTACTTGGTATACTTAATTGTGGCAACGTGCCTTGGCCCCATCTGGTTCAACTATGAAGATTTATATATTTAAATATTTCTTGATAATGTTTGGGTATAAGTATTAGAAAACATCTTTTTTTCTCATCTCTGGGTGACCGATCATAACCTCTGAATTATTTCCGGTTGTTAAGAGTCAACGCCGCCATAACACACGAAGTAGAAAGTATCTGTGTTATGGAAGTTATTACATGAGGTAGTGGAACGAAAAATGGTGTAACTTAATTGTTGTTGTTTTTTATTTTGAGATATGACATATCCGTATTCCCAAATAGTAGGGCACATTATAACTCTCATATCTGAGGCACAATTAGCAGCATAGACCTGATGGTGGCTCAGGTGATAGCGTTCTAGCTCATCACCAAGTCGTGCCGGTGGGGTCAGAAAAATTTGTAACTTTTCACATGAATGTTCCAGTTCCTATAGCTGTGACTACTGAAAAGCGAACGGTCCTTCCTCTATCCACCTCCTCTTAGTACCAATAATTATATTACTAACTACTACTGCTAACCTCCACGTGGGCTAAGTTGTTGGTAAACCCAGCTAAGTGACCCACCTACTAACAATGACCTACCACCCAACTCTTACCTCCTATCGTTCCATGTAGATAAGTTTCAATAATATGCTACATTTCCCATTTACAAATACTACAGTGAAACAAAAATTATCAGCATATGTTTGTCTGGCAAGAGAGACTGACACAAGTTAGCACTGGTGGTGGAGATGTTGAGGAAAGTAGTAAAAGACTCATCTACATTATTTTTCCTTCTACCACTGAGGATTGCCTGTCGTTGTCATTAGAGTGCATATTGTTAAGATGAATGAAAATGAAGTTTACGATAGGATGGATATCTTAATGACTAATTATTCAGACACTGTAGTATTGTACTCGTAATCTTTTTAAACCATCTACAACTTTGAGACAAAAGTAGTATAACATACGAATATATGTTACTCCACTAATCCCTCTAGTCTCTCCTTTTGTTTATATCCCGAGGAGAAAAAAATTAATTAATCCAGTTACTACCACACTTTAAATAGTTTTTAATCACCATAATTTAACACAAGTCACGTAAACGTATGGCGAGACAGCATTGACGTAATATATTTCAAATATTATTGATTTTTCGACAGCATATTTAGTCAAACACTTTGTTTCTCAAAATGACGTTACAATGAGTTACACTTCACTTCCTTATTAAGCAGCTCCGCTATAATTATCAAGAAGCTCCGTTTCGAAGAAAATCTACGGAAAGGAGAGATTGCATAGTTGTTGACGTGAACAGTTAATCTGTCCCTGGTGGAGTTTTTTACGACGATTCCGCGGGGTACTACTGGAGAAGAGGGAGGTGTTTTTTAGTGGATAGCGCCCAACTTGCTACTCCACATAACCCTTCACGGTATCTGGTAGCAGAATTTTCACCTTCCCTCGCGACAAAAAAACAATACCACTAAAAAACGCATCAGTTCCTTTCACCGCTTTATATTATATATAATATAAAAATCACGTGTTATAAAGTGTTATGAATATTTTGTCGTGTAAATAGTTATGAGAATGGTATAATATATGCAATGCGTATAAGCGTGTTAAGATGGCAAAACAAAGTGTTCAATTCCATTGATAGTAATAGATTCAACCTACAAAGGAAGGAAGGAGTAACCTCTTATTACGCTGGTGGTAGAGTCTGCTTTCCTCGACACCCCTTCGAGCCGGCGTATCACTATGATTCATTCCACCCTCTCCACACCCTTCTTTTACTTCCGTAATCCTGTTGTGCGCCTCAAACTGGTCGGATGCGCCACCGCACAGAGGCAACGCAACCTCCGCGCTGCGCCCGACTGCGCAATTCGTCATGTTTGTTCTGCTCATATTATGATCACCGTCAGGCGCCACGAATCAGGGGGGGAATTCTTTCACGAGAGGGGGATGCATTTCAGCCAACATGAATCAGAGGGTAAGATTCAATATTCCCCCTTTTGTGGAGTTTATTTCCCGACGAAGTCAATGAAGATGGGGAAGGCTCTGGTCACGGATGGGAAACATCTGGAGGACGAACGCATCGATGAATTTATATGAGTCCTTCAGAATTGTTTATAAGATCTCTTTGGGACGTTTTCTTTACTCAATCCATAGACGTTCTCTATGAATACACTTGTCTCCTCCAAAAAGAGACGTACTCCTCTTTTTAATAGAACTTCGTTGACCATAAGCACTGATATATCGATTTCCGTCCATGTACCACTGTTTAAAATGTCACTTTCCGAAAACAACTGCAGAAGCAAAATTCGAAACCGAAAATCGAAACAATGAGTTCTATATGAATTAATGTCAATCCCGATTAGTTTCTTTCAGAAACTCCAAAATACCTGTATCAGAAAGGTACATATTATAGAGGAAATAGCGTGTATTACTATAAACGATAAAAAATTAATGTAGAATGTGCATAAAAGATTAATGTAACCCCCCCCCCCCGGGACTTACATCTAGTAAGTACGTGTTTGGCGAACACGGGGCCCCGAGCTGAATCTGGCATTACTTCCACTTACTGACCTCCCTTGGTCACCTCTTGTTCTTTTCCATCACGACGCTAGGGTATCTTTTATTTTCCTTATTTTTGTCCCCCCCTCATTTTTTGCCCTCAATGTTTTGATATATGTTTTGAGATATGTTTTGATATATTGTAATTCAGGAGAGCTTTTAGTGGGAATGGTTGAGTCGTTCGGCGAGTCCCACACGCGGGGAGAGTCATGTTGGCTCTCCTTAGTGCGTAACTGCATTTTCCCTACCTGTACAAAATTTTAGGGCTCTAATTATCTCGATGTCGACGAGCCGTAAAGCCCCCCACACACACACATACACACAAAAAGATTAATGTAAGGAAGAAATGAACATTCAGCAGTATAAGAATCTTGGATATCAAATCTCTTTCTGGGGTCACATTTCATACTTACGATTTTTTTTACATATCTTTGTGTATATTTTTAATATACTATGTTAGTTCTACAATATAACTCTAGATAATGTTTCGCTTTTCACTTCTAGAAAATAGCGGACATTTTGAGCGTAAAATCGAGTTTATTTCTTAACAATATATCGGTATTTAATGTTCTACTTCAATATATTCCAAATAATGTTTGCTTATTGTCGGGTAATTACCAAGTGCGTCTCCAAATTCCGTCAAATTTAAATAAAAAATTCCCGGCAATTTTGTCTTTCAGACAAACAAGATGTTGAAGCGCAGTGCAGAGTATGATAAAAAAAAGCTGGGATCTATACCTAGAATTAAATTAGAAAGGCCTTCACGTTGGACAGTTTGCAGCACAAATAATTCACTTCTTCAAACACCGAAAATCCGGAGTTTATATCGTGGCGAAATATTCGGCTTCAGAACACTTAAATTAATATTCCAGAGAACCGACGAGGAAGCGTCATTTTAATGACTGCGTCGTGAGGATTTCTGTATTCGTCGAATGATTTCAAGCGTCGATTTTTGAGAATACAGGAAAACCATTGCCACGATTGGCGCAGATTGCAGGTATAAGTGAAGCAATGATGCGTAGAATTACAGATGATACGAATTCTACACATTGAAGGAAAAACAAATATTCTCCGAGATTGCAATGTTCTTCTCTTTTCATTAAAAAATAATGCCACGGTAATAATCAGATTCTTTTCTGACAAGATGATTTCTATGGTAAAAGGAAAAACGAACTGCAGAAATGACCACTAGCTCCTACACGATCCAAAGGAAGTCTTCATTGTTGGCAATAACAAATTTCCCACCAGTTTTCAGGAGCTAAGTGTTATTTATGTCCAGCGAGGATAATGTTCTACCCTCTCATTTTTAATTAAAGAAACTGTCACAAAAAGAAGTGTATTTAAACGATATCACGAGTGAACCAGTGGATTAAAAGTGGCGACAGGAACTCCCTATGTTTATTTAATTTAATTTATTATTATTTTTTGTCCTTTGGCGAGGTTTATCGGCAAGGCCAGGACACACACGTCACTACTTAAAAAACTGGATCTCGGACTATTTTGATATGGTTTGGCCACTCAACAGCTCCGATTGAAACTCTTTTACTGATTTAATTCTAGGTATAGATTACTACATACGATGCATAGTTGAAAGAGTGCCAAAGAAACTTCGATAACCCACTGTGACCGTTAAGATCCGCGAATTGGTCGGCATTTGCCGATATGGACTCCGATACCGTTCGTTGTACATGCCAGCCTGTCAGGCCGAGATTGGAGGCACTTATTCAACCTAAAGAGGGATACATTGAATGGCTGTGCTTCATAAAGGTTCCAAATAATAATAATGATAATGATTTTGTCAAAAAAAAGCAGTACAAACTGAGTATGACCATCTGGAGGACAATAAACTAATTTACTCTCCGGAAGCAAGCAAGAGACCATCCCATCAATTCCGATCAAGGGCCCTAAGGCAGAGATGGATTTAACATTCCGTACACTCCTAAGATCATAATAAAAATCATTAAATCTGCGTTATAATACAACAAAATACCAACAACTTTGGATTTAATAAGATTCAAAACAATTTCTTCACAAGTACGTATTATTATCAAACTATAGATTACTGTATACCTGGAGTAGCACGGGATTTTTCTGTTAGACTAATCTACATTTACTCAGGAAAAATCTACTTATATAGTGAGATCAAAATCCTTTTATTTACTGGTTTTTTAAAACATTTATATAACATACCAATTTTAAAAATTCATAATAATACAAATTTAGAACAAAATTTGACTGTATTCACCATCTCACGGGAGCCGCGTCGGTCGAATTTTCGCTTCCGAGGCATGATGCGGCTGCACTATATTACATTATATTTTTTGTAAAATCTAAACAATTCATCGAAATTTTACAATGTAAAGACGTTTTCTACTTTGATAAATGCACAAAACAAATAATTCATTAAATTTGATTATGATTGATTTTTTTCCTTCTTAAATTACTCTCTTAAATTAAAGTACCTTAACACTTGTATTCACCCACTGGTAACACCTTAACTCTCTTAAATTAAAGTACCTTAACCCCATCCTGGTCTATTGTAACAATAAATCGTGAATTTAGTGTTATTTCAATTCTTTTGATTTTTAAGCACTATACTCAGAATAATCTATAGTTCGATAATAACTTACATGTAATTTTTTGCTTAAAATTACAAACATATTGACATTCTATTAGTATTATAACTCGCAGCTAACTTTTTATCTTATCTAGGAATTTTTGCTGAATTTTTTGAATCCGCCTCTGCCTTAGGGCCCTTGATCGGAATTGATGGGATGGTCCCTTGCTTGCTTCCGGAGAGTAAATTAGTTTTTTTTCCCTCCACGTGGTCATACGCAGTTTGTACTGTTTTTTGACAATAAATTTATTTATTTATGCACTTCTATTTTTAACAACATTCTATCTATAATTTAGATTAATTTTTGGAGATAGACATAAGCTGTCGTGGATCTTTTTGTAAAACTCTTTGAGGTAAACAATATCACCACTTATTGATGTAACCTATCTCTAACCGTTTAGGCAGCGTAAGGGAATTTAACTCTCGTTTTTCCGATGTTATCGATATTTCTTGTCAAATATCTTTTTTACCATCTTTTTAAAACAAAAGTTAGCGTATGTTCATCCTGGACATCTAAACTATCTTCTTGCCAAATTTGATCGAGATTTGTCCAGTGGTTTAGTCGCGATCAAGTAGCAAACAGACAGACACATTTTCGCGTTACGCATTCATATATTAGTATATGGATTCAGAAAATTTGTTTATAAAATCGAACGATTAAAATAATTAAAAATTCAAGGTTAATTATTACAATAGACCGCTCTCCTTTAGCAATAGCCAAGAGACCTGTGAAAGGATTTTTTTTGTAATATTTAATTTTGGTGACACACACTGTATATAATTTTTAACACAATATATTTTTGAGCTGATTAAAACATCGAAGTTGTGAAAAATTTACATTGTTTAAAATAAACAGATGTGCTCACACGAAATAAATACAATTCCCAAAAGTTTTTTATATCGAATGTCTGTGAGGCAAAACAATGAAAACAGACCTATAAATCACAAAATAATTAAATAGTATAATAATAGTAACGTTAAGTCTCCTCCGTGTCTACGGTGTCAGCGTGATCGCTCGTCACCAAGTCAATCCGGGTTCAATTCCCAGGTGGGGCAAGATTTAATTTGTAGCTTTTCATTTCCATGTCGAAGTTTAAATAGCTGTGATGTATAAAAAGTTCACCCTCCGCGGGTAACAACCGCAGTTATAATACTCGGATACCGCAATCTGGATCATATCTGGACGCTGTTCCTCCGATCTCGGAAAAATTCACGATGTGTCTAGTGAGTAAACTCACACAAAAACTGAGCCTTACTGGCACTCGTCATTCGTGATCTTTAGCTGGTCGAAACGAGATACATACATACATAATTATAATATTAAGAAGGATACATTATTTAGAACGAAAATAACGAAGTCTCTCCTTCTCAGTTCTGATTTAACTAATTCTGCGTTAATACATCACGCGCATAATGATCAATGGCCTACAAAAGTTGAAAGTCAGTTCAAAATGTGGCCTTCATTCATTATATAAACTCAATACTCTTCTACCAGAAAATGTGATTTTCCGGGCGGAGATGGGCTGGCCGTTAACGCAGACTCTTTGATTGATGAATGTTTGCATTATCTGACTGGTTCATGTTATTGATTGGTCAAAAAGCAAATATTACGTGACACTCAAAAATAAGTTTAGAGATTCATTTCCCAGTCTTTAATTGGGGGAAATCTGCCACTTTAATTTTAGCCAAAAAATGCAATCCATCACCTTATTTTCAATATGTTATTACATTTTTATATCATCTCATACCATGAACTCCAGTATATGAAACACGTTTGATAATGTTTGGATCATTCATTTTGAGCGAATATGAATAAATTTATCGTCACAACACAAATTACTTAAATTTTAATTATACAGTTCTGATCATATTGGAGTTAATTATTTTCAGAAATTTGTGCCTTAAGAGATTCAATTCAAAACCCGAAGATCTATCGCTATATCTTGTTTCTAAAAAATGACTTTTCATGAAGATACATTTTTTTCCTTATCGCACTTAACCAATTTCCAAAATTGAAATATCATTAATAGAAATATTAATTTCTCGATTTGAGAAGAAACGTCCTCTTAAAGTTAAATATTTTACTTTTTGTTTTATAATTTGTTATGAAATGCAAATTAACTTAGATATGTTGCCAGTTTTTCTCAGGTACCGCTACTAACCGCTCGATGATGTGATGAAGATAGAGTTAATGACTTGCCTATATGTAAACCCCAATTCACGGTTAAATCATAGACTTCTGGAAAGTTCACGGAATTAAAGTTGTAAATATTGATGCACTAAAAAGACTACTTTTTATTTCATATATTTATGTAATAAACCAAAAACAGGATAAGACTTTTTTGTGCGTTCTTTTCTCTCCTTTTACAACACATGGAACCCACTGACTCATAATTTCGTGTTAGATATTATTGTCTCCTTGTTAATAAATTACATTTTCATTACATTTTTTTTGAAAAATGTTATATACAACAGATATGACAAACGAGTATTTAATAAACAGTAAACGTTTCATAGTAAATATAAGGAGAGTAAAAGGAGAAATTTTGAATTCGAACTGTTTATACTCGTCTCTTTAATAATGGAATGGGAGGGGCTCTTAGGGACCAAATATAATTCTCATATACAGCCTCGATTTTATATGCTGCAAGATTACAACCAGTATTACATGCTAGATCATTATATTATTAAAACATGTAATTTATTTGTTCCTTAAGTAGTTTTATATTATTTATAACTCGCGAATTAAACTTTTGTGTTATTAGTTCATATTTGAGACAAACGTTTTCTATATTTATTTAATTCCTTTTCATATATATGAAAAACGTAAGAGAATCGCAAATTATGTGAAATTACTTTCGACAATACACATCATTTGTAGGCAATGAGATTTGATTTCTTTACTTCACTGTATAAATATAAGAAATTATAGGAATATTTATAAGTAATTTGTGATTCGAATTATACCAATTCCATACGATATCTTGCAATTATATTCAAATTCTGTTAAAAACTATATTTTATCACAGTATTACGCAAACGTTTTTTACAGAAACTCTAATATCTTTTACATTGCCTATGAAGACCTTGCGAGACAACGAATCTCGAGATGTCGTTTAAATATAGAGAATGGTAAAGTTTATTGAAGTCAAGAATATACAGAATATTTTTGTTATAGAAGTCCAAAATGTGTATAATAAAAAATACAAAATATTTATTTAATAGCGGTGTAATGAAACATTTTATCTCGTTACGATTTACCCGCCGTACGATGTCTTCCAAATATGGGCGCCGTTTGAAATAGACCTAGGATTGGTCGAACGAAACTTCCCCTGTCGAAGGCGAAGCAGGAGGAGAGAGGCGTTGCAAACTTAACTAATCCAAAACTGGTCAGAGCGTGGGACTTAGAAAAATAAATGGGCCCTTTTATGTTATCAGTAGTGTACCTTGGAAAGTGAATGAAGTGTACGCAAGTTAAAAAATAACAGCAGCTTCTAAACTAGCATGCACTTGGCTGACGAATTGTGTCGGCATATTGGATATAGGTCTACCAATATCGGTCCACATCAGCTACTTCTTTAAATCTTAACACACCTTTAGGTTCTACATTTTGTCAGCTGTGCACATTGAAAAAAAAATCTGTTGAACCAGAAAACCGGAAACGGAAAACGGGCACCAGGACGTTTTCAGCACGAAGAAGGTATACGAGCGAGAAATGGCGAAGCGGGGTAACCCCGTGGCTCATTTCCCAGCGCCGCTTCTCACTTGTTTTAATGAGGTTCCTCAACTCGACGCAAGAGCGCTCGCGCCAAGTTTCCTCATCGAGGCGTAGATTAAATGTCGTTCTACTTAATGGAAATAAAAGTTCTTGGACAACTAAAATTATTCTGAAATTCGGTAATATTTGATTATTCATCAAACATAACGCTCAGAGCTATTTCTTACGCCAACCGATAACTTTCCAATTGTACGTTGGCAGTTTAAAGGGTAATTTAACCACGAACGTTTCCTACACCAGACGACAGTGGAGTGTAAATTTACACGGCGCTATAGGGTAGGAAAGAAAAACGAAGACTGGTTGCGGAAGTCAGGGGAACTAAAGTCTCTTTTTAAAAGTTTTCCTTGCGCCGTTGGCAATGTTCGAAGGGAATTAACGCGGGGCGCCATATTAAGCTACCGAAGGACAGCGCTGAATGAACGCGAGTTCGTGACGGGGAACCCCCGAGTCGCTTGGAAAGGTTTATGCCACTACAAAATGAAACTTAAGAGAATTTTAAGGATGATCCTGACTTGGCTCAACTCTCTATTCGCTACGGACGAATAAAATATATGGAGAAATGGAATATTATTTTTGTGAGCTAATAATAAGCTTAAGGGTTTTCATAAGATTTTATTCGAGATTGGAAGTATGATCAATTAAAAATTTTGACAAAAACAAATGAATCAAAAACGATTATAGAAATGTTTTCTTACTTACATATTCATCTGTTTGTTTTAATAATGGTATTTTAGGCAGATCTTAGTTAAAATTGAGTTGCGTAGATAAAAATAGTAAAATATTGCAAACGTTTTACTTCGACAATTAAAGAATTTATAAGGAAGGTTACGAATATATTAACAGAAATTTTTATTCAAAACAATTTTTTTTGTTTTTCGTGAGTGTTCTATTCTTTTAGCAACGAAATATTCTAAATTGTCTCGTCTCTCCAGATCAATGTGTGTTGTGACCTTCAAATCCCAGGAGACGGTCTTAAGCATTGAGCTGCTTGTCATTTGTGAGCTGAGTATATTACTAGCCAATATCTGCTTGAACGCTTAACACATAGCTGTTATTGACAGTAATACGCATTATTACTGTGTGCTCTAATCAGTGATAAATGCTTTGCCAATTGACATGTAACATTATACTGACCTAACCTAACCTGATAGTAATTTCTACTACTTTAAAAACGTATGTAATTAGAAAAAGAAATGCTTTTAGCCAGAATACGTAACGAGGTTTGTAAAAGACACGTATCTCGATGTCAATGTCCTCAGTGTACTTTAAAAAAGTATTTTTAAAAATTCAAAGAGCAGGTCTGTGGACCATTAGTAGAGAACATAAGAAGTCACCACTTATCTTAGGTTCCAGAAACGTAATTACAAAGTATTATAAATATTATGATCAATCTAAATTTAAATATTAAAATATTAATGAATCATTAGCTACACTACTTTTATAACCACAGCTAACTATTTTAAAAAATCAGTCCAAGTTATTAGTAAAAGAATGCCATCTACGTGAGAGTATGTGAATAAACACGGCAGTTTGAGAAAAACAAATATTGTATCTTAAATCATCTTCAAAATCTTAATCTTGATCACGGTATGTCACAATTTCGTAGTCGTGTCCCTTCATATCCTTCCGTCAAAATGGCTAGATTGAAAATACTGAAATCAGGATAAGCTAATGATAAAAAATTTCGCGCATAATTGTAATAGACAAGTATATAATTACATAATTTACTTAATATTTGCTGTATCCCAACAAGTGACCCAAATCTTGTCGTGGAATGTATAACATATGGTTTTATGAAGAAGATAGACATTTTGTCCTGAAATCAGATACAGCTTATGTAAAGGACTTGGTAAGGACAGTGATCCTATGAAAGGAAATTTCAGATGGAGAAAGAGAAAAAGATAATACCTTAGGACAGTGGTAAATAATAACTCGCGTTTAACACTTTCATTGCATGACAGTGGACTAGTATTTGGCAACACCGCTTCTCTTCAGTAGACCTATCTCTTGTCTCCTATTCACAGCGCGAGTCGCTCACATCCCTGGCGAGACTTTCTTCGTAATTTCTTTTTGCGCCTTTCTCGGCGACCGAGAAGTAGGAAAATTTAATTAAAGCCTCTTCAGCATATCCATCAACAGAGCAATTTCCTGTGGCTAATGCACTTGCAAAATGGAAGGAAAAACGCAGGAATTAAAGTGAAATTCGAAATGAGCTGAGAAAGGTGGATTAAGAGGGGTGTCTTGGCGTAATCAAGGAGCAGAAATGGAGGGAGATTTTTTCCATTACTCTTTCAGTAACTTATTAGTATGGTGTTGTATTACAATGAAAATGAAGAAAATGGATTTGAGAACAAGTAGAAAAAATTAGGAGAAAGAATCGTCAGATAAAGCAGGTATCGCTAACTAAATTATGGTCAAATGACATCTGAATTTTTTCATTTGTTCTTTAATTTCTTTCAGTGACTTGCACTGAAAGAAATTAAAGAACAAATGAAAAAATTTAAAGTACATATATACATACAAATTTAAAGATTTAAAGTACATGTAAAAGTTAACATTCATAAAAATTCTTAAAAACATTCTCGTAAGAGTGTGAGTTAAGTAAAAAAATTTTTTCGTTTTCTTTCAATATCAGTTCCACATTAGGTTCACTGGTGTTTTTGAAACATATTATAAATCCCAACATCAGGTGCATTACTCTAAACGTCGCACTGATGAGTATTTACCATCGAAACGCGGACAAAATTATTTTGTTAATATATATATATATTCTAACATACAATTATAAACACAGTTTTTGCCGTTATATATGATATAAAGTAGTTACTAGTACTTTTGATTAAAAAGAACTTGAAAAATAATTTTGTCTGCATTTCGAGGGCAAATACCCCACAGTTCGTCATCCCGTTTTACTTTCTAGGAACTTTCCTGCAAAGGTCCGTCAAACAATCAATGTTTAAGTCACTACCTGCCAGTTATTATTCGCTGACGGAGAAAAAAACTCACGGGATAGGCCGGTTAATCCGAGGACCAGATGATTTGAGGCCGGTTAAAAGGGATTCTACTTAACGATGAAACGGGCGGTAACTGTTTCATACAAAAATTTTGTTCACGAACACAATACTCGCAATAGTAATAATATTCATCGGCCTAGANCACGAAAACTCTTATCGTGTATAAGGGGAAAAAATGATTCCTGATGAAAAAGAATTTCAGAACTTACCCCTGGCAATTGTTGCAAAATCACCAAAGAAAAAACTATCCAGCTCTTTTTGCACAGTGTTCAAATATTATTTGAAACGTACACTTCAGAAAAAAGTAATTTACTTATAAACAAACTTCTCAATTTATCTCAAAGCACTTAAAAACAGTTCACACGTAAGAAGCGCACTGCGGAATATGTATGTACTACTGTGGCTTTACTCTAAGTAATATTACTGAATTCCTGTTCTGGATATAACTTCGCTCTTAGGACATAATGGAATTTATCATTTGACGCCTGCGAAACATGCATCATTTTCAACAGACGATTCTTCTGGAAGTAATAATATTGATGACGCTTCTTCTTGAAGGGAACTCCTTGGAGACAGTGAAGGGCGATGAATGAAAGCTGAATGCAAAGGTCCGCAGATATCTCTGGACTTACAATGAGTGAGTATTGGGTACATTGCACAAAACACTCAATAACCTTTCATTCAATATCCTTAAGTTTTCTAAATTCGTCTCACAAAATAAAATCCTTTCTGTCTCTGATATATCGCCAGTTCACCTTAATGCAAATCCAATGGGGTCTATTTCAATTTGCGTCCCCCCTCCCAATTCCCTGTCAAATATTCCAAATCAATTTGATAAACGATTAGTTCATTAAAATTTGGTGTTTAACTTCAATTTGCAAACGCGTTTCATGAACATAATTGAGAGCATTAATTTTTTAAATATTCATAAAAAACTTGGGCAGCTTTGAGAAAAAAATTTATTTTCAGATCTATTTTACAAACATCGTACTCATATATAAACGTAGTGGTCTCAGCGTTGCGGGACAGACCCCGACACACAATTAAAAATCAATGTTAAATATAATCTCCCGAAAACATTCTTTAAAAAAGTATTTTTCAAGTAAAAGTACCTTATAAAGCAATTAATTTAATTTCAATGATAATAAAAAAATAAAAAAACAACTAAAGAACATATCTTTATTTATCCCTGTGTAAAATTTGAAGTCAGTCCAGGGAACCTTAGGGGTAGTATCAAATTTACTTCTGAAACGTTACAAACGCTAAAACTTTAATTTAAGGACATCTGCGAACATATAAACCTTACATAGCAGACGCCAGATTTAGCCAATTTTCCGTGAATTAACATCGTTAGACTCGCCAGTTAATCAGCTATTCGATGATATAAAATTTAATGTTGTGAAAGATTTTTTCCCCTTTTTGTCCGGGTTTTTGCCTCAAATACTCCACTGTGCGTCGTAGCAACAATACGAAACTAGCACGGGTTCATTTTCATTACAATACATGAAACCATAGCTGTCACAAGGCAGTTTTTCTGCAAAGCTTTTGGGTACATTTCAGCTTGTTTTTATAGCCACCAATCCCACATCTAAAAAGAGCTACTAGTTCCGCAGTGTATTTTCACCTTCATCACACAGGCTCTCGGACCGTAGCTCCCTTCCCCCTCCCGCATGGTCGCCCCAAGCAAATTCCGTATCCCTCTTCCGCCGCCGGTGTCTGGTACTGATGAGCTCGCAATTAGTTCAATACTCCGATAACAGGGTGCACAACTGACAAAGGCTTGTCCGGCGGCGGGAGTGGAGGTTTGCCGGTGTCTATGCACGCCTCAGGCATCGGACACGTGACCGTCCCACGGCTCTGGTGATGGAAAGAGGGAAACACCAGCCACGGCTTGCAGGCACGTTAAAGCGATTGCGAAAGTGGCAGTATGTATGATTGAATATCAGTGAAATGGATTGCAACTCTATTTGTACAATTCATTGTTTCAGCTTCACTACACCAGATCTTTTAGGTCACCCTCAATGGTCAATTCTAGGGACAACCATTTATTACTATTTTTTATTTATTATCAAACCATTTGACGTAGATGAATATTTCAGTAATTGTAGTAACAATTTAAGGCCATTTAGATATAAACGTTTACAAGATATTGTTTATAGCGCAAGGTTTGATTCTAATTAAGATATTATTTCGATTTTTGTAGGTGATCGTTTTTGGTTTAAACACACAAAAAACCAATATCAGCTTAATCATTATTACGTTCTAATATGTATGCGACAAGGGAAAAAAATTTGTGTGTGTGGGACTCACAGGTCTCGTCAACGGCAAGGTCATTAGAGCCCTGGAAAAAATATTCTCAGTATTTTTTTCTCATGTACAGTTCATACAATGTCCGGTCATAAACAAAGAAGAGGTCGATATGTTATGCCAATAGTTCGTAGCATCTAGTTCCAGGGAACAAAGGAACATACATTCTCAAATTGAAGTGTGCGCAGTCGAAGGTGTTCAACAACAGTAGATGTTCTTAGTGGATGGGTTTGTTTAGAACTTTTATCAAATTTTTCCTATATGCGTTTCACTAAATATATTTCAAAGTATTCAGGGTTAAAACACTGTCACGATTGCGACTGTGCGATGTGTGACAATGTTGTCTTCAATTTAACTTCCTTGTGTCGATCCAGAAGAGACGGAAAGTGAAGGTGCACCGTAAGTCCAGTATAAAAAGATGATAATTTAATGTAAGTTAGTTATACAAGCATCGGGATCGGTTGGGACCGTGTGTTTGCTCGGCTCCATGGTAACTGAAGGTTTTAGAGAATACCAAATGAAGTAGGGCGGTCAGTCGGTCAACCTAAGTGTAACCCTGAACTTTTGGCGGTGAGGTAAGGTAAGTGAGACTGGTCAACGACAAGCGTTATCCCAAAAACCTATTCAAGTGCGAGTCGTAGGTCTCACGAAGTTCCAACTCTTGAGCACCTCGTTTTATCATTAACCTGTAGGGTGGCGTTGCCGATTATGAGACCCTTCCCTAATAAGAGACCTCGACCTGTAGGTTATAGCAAATGCAAACGCCAGACACCAGTCACGTTAAACAGTAGTTTGTGACGTAATCAGCCATCTGTGAGTCAGTAGTGTGTTTAAGCGAGCCCATTAAAGTGCGGTATACTTACTTTCCAATTAGACAGAGGGTGTAACGAAAGTATTGTAATCGGTCGAAAAAAGAAATTTGACATCTCTTTGGATCTCTTCAAATTGGTTCCGAGAGAGACCATTTTGGCGATGTTATCCTATTTCGTACGTGTGTATATATGTATGTTAAGGGGGCGTAAGGAGTAAGATGTGAACACATAACCTCTCTTGCTCAACTGTCAACCTCACCCGCGCGTTGGTACACCCTGCTAAGCTGAGGAGGTTCTGGTGACAGACTGTCCTTGGTATAAAGGTATCCTCTTTGAAAATCAGAGAGAAGGGCATCACACTTTGTCCTAAAGGTGAGAAATCACCTTTAAAGGCGGAAGAATCAGACAAGTGGTCAACGGCAAAGTTAGTCTGCGTATGATCATAATGGGCGGCTGGCGGCCATCTTGGCTCGAAGAGTAAAAACGGTCAACGGCTTGACGTAAACAAAAGTTTATTTTTGGAACGGAAGAACCAAAACAGAAGGTACTATAAACCGGAATCCTGTTATGGATACACACAGCCCCAAGGATCAAGTAGTGTGAGATAACAATACTGTTGGAGGCAAGCTATAATCATTTCAAGTGCAATACACTTCTCCAAATTATATTTCGTATGTCGGGTTCCAAACAGACGGATTATATACCCCAGGCGAGTAGGAGCGGAAGCTCTGAATATCGTCCTCTTGCAGGCTGCCTCATGGATTACGGGGGAGGCAAAAACGCGACATGCTCGAATATTCAAAAGCTCAATAAAACTACGGAAAATAANAACACAAGCAACGGAAAATAAAAATTAGCGACCTGGAACATATGGACTCTCTTGGATTCAAACAAGGAAGATAGCAACTCCCTACCAAGAAGAACAGCAGTGCTAGCAAAGTAATTTAAAAGATATGATCTGGACATCATTGCCTTGCAAGAAACATGTCTGACAGGATACGGAAGGTTAGACGAAAAGATCCCAAATTACACCTATTACTGGTCAGGAAAAAAGAACTAGCAAACAATCATGGAGTTGCAATCTGTGTGCGCATCGACTTGATTAGAAGAGGTAATGTATCGGAAACAAATTGCACAAATGACAAAATCATGAGTTTGGAGGTAATAGAAGAAAACACAAAAAACACAGTTATAATTTGCTACGCACGAACAAATATTCAAGATACTAATAAAAAGGATGCTTTTTTATAATGAACGAAGTGAGATATTAAAATCCGTACCAAAAAATCACGGAAATCACTTACTGGAGATTTACACGCAAATGTCGGCAGAAATCATGAACAATGGAAACAAACCATTGGAAAACATGGATTTGACTCGGAAATCAATGACAACGGAATCAGACTACTTGAACTATGTGCTTTCGAACAACTGACTATTATGAACACCTGGTTTCAACAAAAAGGAAAATACAAGTCTATATGGATGCACTCTAGAACAAAGAGATGGTACATGATAGACTATATGATAGTAAGACATTAAAGAAGAACAGAGTCAAGAGATGTAGATCGATGCAGAGTGCGAAATAGATCACAAAATGGTTTGAACAACAACATCAATCAGTCCAAAGCACTTTCAAAATTAAACCCGTGAACCAGTATATGGCAGCAACAACCTACAGGAAGAAGAGATAAGATCAAAATTCAAAACCAAAATTGCTGAACTTAATCACCAGAATACAGAAGAAAACACAAACGTATAGAACTGGACAAATATAAAATGGGCGTTTTCCAAAGCAGCCACTGTAACATGCCAAAGAAAAAGCCTAAAAGATCAGACTGGGTCGACGATTGTAAAGAAGATATCCAAGAAATCTTAAACAAGAAGAAAAATGCCCATGAATACTACCCAGCAAATGCCTGCCCTCAGAGATGGAATAAATTCAAAACAGCGCGAGGAAAATGTCTACAAGCAATCAGAGAAGTGAGGAATGACTGGTGAACTGGAAAAGCAAAACAACTACAAGAATTTATCAACAAAGGAGATTCGTATAGTTTGTACCAAGGAATCAAGATGGTAGGACCTGTAAAAAAGACACCGAAAATGGTAGAAGACGAAAATGGCCTAAAGACAGAGTCACAGGACAACGGACTGAGACAATGGAACAAACATTTCTCGAATCTTTTCAACCAGATTACAGAAACAGATCCACTCGCTGTAAATATAACGTTCAACATTGATGACACGTCTCGAGATGATCCACCTGATGAAACGGAAATCAAAAGTTGCTCTAAAATATCTAAAAAGCAACAAATGTCCAGGAATAGATCAACTCACAAGTAAAATGTCACAAGCGGGAGATCTGGAAACCATCAACATGCTACATACTTTATTTCAACAAATATGGTCAGAAAAGTTGGTGCCAAATGATTGGGAAGAATCGCTTATCATTCCTTTACACACAAAAGGAATGCAAAAGCCTGTGTAGGCTCTGTAGAGGAATGTCCCTCCTCTCTGCGCTTAGTAAAATTATCATGAGTTCTTTACAACCGTCTATATCCTATGATCAACACAGTATTGAGAGACACACAATGCGGATTCCGTGCTGAAAAATCAACCACCGATATGATCTTCACAGTTCGTCAACTAATAGAAAAATCTATCGAACAAAGGACGGGTCTATGCATAGCATTCGTGAACATTTCGAATGCGTTCGATTCCGTGGACAGAGAGATGTTGTTCAGGGTTCTGAAAGGAGTAAACTGCCCACCAACAACGCTGGAAATCCTCTAGTCCATGCATCACGAAACCCCTGCTTCAGTCCGCGTGAAAGAAACGAAGGCTCCTCCCTTCAGTATAACAAGTAGAGTGAAACAGGGTTGTGTTCTGGCATCGTTACTGTTTGTACTATATATGAAAGCCATCATCAAAAATGTCAGCTCAAGATCACAAGGAGGCGTCGCCATCAACTTCAGGAGTGACTACAACATGTTTAATCGAAGGAACCTAAAAGCAAAAACTAATACAATAGAAGTCAAAATCGCCGACCTAATGTTCGCTGACAAGTGCGCTCGAACTGCAGAAACGCCCCATAAAGTTCAAGAACTCTTAAATACTTTCACAGTGGAAGCTAAAAAATTTGGACTTAAGGTGAACCAAACTAAAACAGAAGTCATGTTCGTCAACATTACACCAGCAGACATCTTTCTAAGAGGCGAAAAAATCAAGACGGATGACAGCTTCAAGTATCTTGGAAGCAATCTCCAAAACAATGGCTATGTCCAAAACGAAATCAATCACGGAATAAGTTCAAGTCAGACCTTTCAAAAACTTTACTCAAGAGTGTGGAAGCGACACGGACTAAACCTCGAGACCAAACTTCTCGTTAACCAAACAATAATACTCAGCACTTTATTATATTCGTCTGAAACCTGGACGGTGCTTGAGAAAGACTTGAGAAGATTAAATGACTTCCACATGAAATGTCTAAAATCCATTTGTAAAATATTATGGAGAGATATGGTACCAAACGAGAGAACAAACATGCAGTCTATTGATAATATAATCAAAATTAAACGACTAAAATGGGCGGGGCACGTAAGCCGCATGAGCGAAAATAGAACCCCACACCAAGTTGCTTTCTCGAAACTTATGAAAGGAAAAAGATCTCAAGAGAAACCCAAAAAACAGATGGATTGATCCGCTCCAAACAAGACCTAAAAGAGCAAAATATTAATATCACGGAATGGAGAGGACAGGCGACACACAAGAATGGCGCGCAAAAATAAACAAGAACATTGAACAACATCAAAGATTCAAAGTAAGAGAAACTGAAATAATAAGGAAGGTAAGGCATGACATTGAAGAACAGTTCAACTTGGGAATGTCCATTGTGTGATTTCAAAAGAAGAGGTAAAATTGGCAGACAGTACGTCAACTCAAACCTCATCCAAGCCCACAAAAATTACGTAGAAGAGATCCTGCTTACTAACACACCAAATCCACAGTGCTCAATATGTAACACCTCATACAAAACCAAATCTGGATACACGGGCCATATGAGAAATCGTCATCCTGATCAAATCCTACCAGAAAACAGACTTCTACCTATTAAAAAGAAGTTATCTCATCCATCAAAATCGACATTTCAATCATTAGCCGAACAGCCAACACTGGATCAATCAACCAGTCAGATCCTTACAGCACCCACGACTGCGAGCAACCCGTTGCAAATGTCGAGCATGTGGTAGAACGTTCCGAAATCTCGCAGGTCTACGCAGTCACCAACGGAGAGCGATGTGCAGAAGACAGTTGGAGGAGTTGGAATAACCGGCCATGATGAAATCCTCTTAACATGCACGTTAAGAATTTCGTTCCCCTAATAACTCACGAACAAATCGATACATCAAAACCAAAACTAGAGATTTGACATTGAATGCGTTGGGAATACAAACCTATTTCTAGACAGCTTATTCCGACTTCGTTTACACACTGAGGTACTCTTCCGGTTTCTTAATATTCAAAATTTTGAAAACATGCCTAAAAGCATTTTAATGGTCAGTTAATTATGCGTACGGATTGCTAAACCGCACGGTTTGCGAGATATAGCGAAAATTTATTACACACAAAAGGATTTTGGACGCGCTTTTTCTAATCTGCCAATAAGGCTATTGCAAAGAGTTTAATGTAGAAGATAATTCATGCAATCTATACTGTGAGTTTTGAATAATTTTCGGATTAATTATGAAATTTAAAAGAAAGAGCATAGAAGTTTAAAAGGAAAAGTTCGTTGGAGGTCGGCGAAGGACCGTGGGCGCGGTACGAGGCAGGCTACGCGCGGCGGCGTTTCTTTCACGTCGAATAAAAATTTATGATGGTTTAGAAATCGCAGGCTGGCGAGGGGATGAGGGAAAAGAAATACCCTCCGTAACAAACCACAGATGTGCAGAAACTAGCAACATGTACAAACTTGCTAGAAAAATCGTTAAAAGCCACAGCGTCGTTGAGAACGTTCCAGAAATCAGTTGAAGATTTTTTAAAAAGGTTCCAATGAGAGTCAGGGCGTGAGAGGGGGAAATCATTTAGGCATTGGGGGGTTTTCAGTCACATGACATTCAAAATTTTGAAGATTTTCGGGAGAAAGAAGGGATAGGGCCCATTTAAGGCAGAAAACATCGAAGTTTCGCTCTCGCATCTCGCAGATTTTTACGCAGCGGACGTAGCTCGTCCGTTCGTTCTCACATTGTAGTTTCTCATACCAGATTTTACTCAGACGTAAAGATTTTCGTCAGCTCAGATGTGTTTAGCTCAGACGGATAGAATTTTTGCTCAGATGTGTTTATCTCAGCCGAATATAATTTTTATTCACAGAGATTTCTTTCGTAGCGCTGAGACGTTGCTCAGATCGCGCTAATTTGTCGCAGATCACATGTTTCTCCGTCGCAGCGATTAGATGCTGACGCGAATCGTATAGAATTTTTGTTGGCAGTGCTCAGATCGATTTTTTTTATCGGAGTTGAGATACAAGTTTCGTCAGCATTGAGATAAGTTTGTCGGAACGCTTTGCGGGTGAGAACTAGACATTGCGATAAAACGCGGAAGCTGGTTGGCGCTGCTCGCAAATAATCCACGGGGGAGCCGTGCTGACATCCGTGAGGGACCCTCCTCCTCTGCATTCCAACAGTCAGGCATCTTGTACAGGTATTCTGCGATCGTTGGCGAATGTGAAAGCCATCATCGCAGTGCGCTTGCGAGTTAGTATGTGTTTGATAATGGCTACCAGTATGAGCGAGAACATTAAACTGAATGAGTACTTTGATTAAACTCAGTCGCTTGGAGAGGTAGGCCAATAGAGTCAGTGAAATATTGGGACTCAGAAGAAGTTCAATTAAACAGTAAATATTAGCGTTAATTAGGAGTAGAATCAGTGCGTAACTTTGTGGCAAGAAATAAATGTGTAATTGTAGTGTTAAAAAATTGAACAGAATTAAAAACAGTGAACGTTTATTTGATGGTTAGGATAAAGAATGACAATCTTGACAGTTAATGAATGTAAATGGTAAAGCCAGTGATTCTTATTTGTGTCTTTTGGTGGGAATGTGGCCCCTTTGGTCTATAAATGATTGATGTTTTGTTTGTGTCTTTTGGTGGGAATGTGGCCACTTCGGTCTATAAACAACTGATGTTTTATTTGTGTCTTTTGTGGGAGATCTATTTAATTTAGGGATATTTTAGCCATTAAAATAGTTTTTATCAATGGATTTATTTGTCCTGCGTTTTCCTTAAGTGGAACCACTGCATGGTCCTTTTCCTTCAGATAAAAATCGAACCCTTTTAAATATTGTGGAACCCTGAGAAGAGCTAGCCGAGGCATTTACCTTTTAAATTCATTATTTTCATTATTATTAATATTTCAACCCCGTTCTGCCACAATACTCTATACTATTATAATTTTCGGGAGTTTACCATGTACTTTTATGACAAAAATTTTACAACCGTTTGACCTTAAAATAAGTCATTTTGTTTACAATAATTATTAAAATTACAATATATTATTATTTATTTTCTGAAGTTTTTTTTTCTTTTTTCTTAAAATTTTAGTGTTATGTTGGGTGTTTAGTACCATGATTTTTTATTATAAATTGTCATTGGAAAGTTGAGCACACTCCAGTTTTTTTATTGTGTTCTTGTGGTTGAAAAGTTTTTGACACAGTATCATTAGATATCTATTAGCATATTTAAGGTAATACTTTTTACTAATTATTTGAGTAAGGTAGGTAACAATTGATATGGAGTGCAAACATGCTGCTTTTGTTTGGTTAAATGTAAACTTACTCTCAAAATTTAGTCGCTTTTTTATCCGCATGGTGATATCTAATATGAAACCCCACAGGATACCAACGTCTAGAATACTGCGTACAAGACGACAGTGGGGCATTTGAACTGTTCATTTGTATGCAGAATGAGAATACTGAACGTACTCGAAAAATAAAATTTGTAATAACTAAACATTTTTAAAGTGTCGATTTTCTGTTGTTTGATTCATAAAAGGCATATTAATAAAATAATTTTAGAATCAATCGATAAACATTTTTATAGTAATAAGGAGATCTCTTATTGGGACCACTTTTTTACCCTAAAAATGTAACACTTTCATTTAAAATAAAAAATAACATTTGTGTTACGTTACTTAATATGTTCTAGAACGGTAAATGTATGACATAAAAGAATACCACTTTGTTTTTTATACCTTCGTTTTGTTTTCTAGTAGTACATGAAAAACTTAAGAGGTCTCTTATTTGGCATCATCACTATTGATATGGGAGAGCGCTGAGTTGCTGGCTGGAGGACCGGAGTTCGATCCCCGGTGAGGCCGGGATTTTTCATCACACCTCAACATCCCTGGCCTGACTCCCAGACCTATTCATCCTGCTGTAAAATGAGTACCAGGGTCTATCCTGGGGTCAAATCGGTCTGAGCGAGATGCTGACCACATCTCCTCCTTCTAGTGCCGACTTCAAGTAATTGCAGAGCTCTACCCTCCGCGAAAGCCTGTTCAGGGATAGTTTGACTTTGAACCTAATGATATCATTCCCCGAACGATGACGAAACGGGAGTCGTGACCCACTAAGGGCAAGAAAGTAGACCCGAGATCTTGACTGAGACTGCAGCGAACCTACCTTGCTCCACGATATAGCATGAAGTAATATTTGTCCCATTACGCTTGAGATCCACATGAGAAGATTTTATTTACCGAGTTTCCCTTCTTTTACATTTTATGTTTCTAAACATTTCAATACGTTTCTTTTCAAGACAAACATGCCGTCTCCTGACATCTCTCCCTCCTCAGACACCTCGGGAACTCGAGTTTTCATTAGAGTCAAAATCGCATCCAAATACAGAGGAAATCTTGGCAGCGTCCCTCGTAAAAAAAAAGCCACTTCATCCTCCCTTCAGGACGACAGCGGCTCAGCTTCGAGGCGGAGCAACTTTTGACAAATCAGTTGTCTTGACGTGTGCCCGTCATTTTTTTTCCGTTAATTGCGATTTTAATCTGGGATTTATATCGACAGCTGTTCGTCTGCCAGAGAAACTTTTCCTCCTCTCGGGCACTTTCCAAACGGTTCCATTCGAGATGGAATGATGTATCTTCTAGAATCCGGATTTATCGACAGTCACTTTCATGAAAAAAAAAGTTTCTTGTCGCAGTTACCTTTTGACACGGACGAGTGCAATTTTCTTGCTTTCTTTAAAATTCTAAATTCTGATAATTTATTGTATGTCCATGGTTAAAATGTCCTTACACAACAGAAGTAAGGGTGGTTATGCCGGGTAAGTCAAGTTATCCAAAAATCTAATTATCTTCTTTGTTTTATTTGAATTACTTTGTATGCTAGTTTTATGAGTAATAGTAATAATTACTTGTGAAAAAAGTAATTTAAACTGTGAACACATTTGACTCAGTTTCTAGACAGTATAGCCTGTCATTATGCTGTATGCCCTTGACGTATGTGGCAATGGCGGTCAGGACAAAAAGAGAGAATAAAATTTTCAATCTCCTTTCAGAATGACAGGTGATCTCTGCAAATATTATCATTAATACAATTTTTTAGTACAGTTTTCAAAAAAATCCATTCATTAAAAAGATTCGAAAGTGAATATTTTATCATAAGAATCAATGTATTTTACCCAAATATTAAGTAACATCGCTTAAATGTTTCGTAAGGTGTGTTTTAAAATCTGAAATCGACATCAACGGTTATTTTTTACGGAGTTACCTTAAGACGTACCCTAAAAATAGATCGATGAGGAGGAGACGTGACTAGCAGAAAGCTCCGGCCGTTTCATCCTCATAAGACATCCGGTGCTCGTTTCATAGACTGAGGACGCTTAGGGTCCGCTTAACCTGTTGAAATCCATTCATATCCATACTATATTAATATATAAATGCGAAATGCGAAATTGTGTGTCTGTTTGTTACTGAATCACATGTAAAGTACTCAACCGATCGTGATGAAATTCGGCAAAGATATAGTTAAGATGTTCAGGATGAACATAGGTAAAATTTATTTTAATAATGCGTAAAACGAAAGAAAGAAAATGATTTTGACCATAAATGTTGATGAAATCGAAAAAAACCCAGATGTATATTCGCTTACGTCGTCTAAACGATTAGAGATATGTGACAACTATGAATGGCAATATTGTTCACCTCAAAGAGCTCTACAAAAAAGTCCAGGACAGCATATGTCTATCTGCTAAGGCATACCTACATTATCGAAAAAACTTAATTTAAAATAGGAGTGTTAAAATACTTCAATTTAAAGAATAATTTATGAAGAAAATAATCAATCATCATCAAATTTAATAGTATTTTTTTGTTTTGTTTTGAGCCTTTAGCAGAGATTAAAAACATCTTTGGTTTTAATTATGTTATGTTAAAATGGGAGACGGGATCGAGATTCGAACTCGGGACTTTGAGCNTCAAAATCCCCGAGTTCGAATCTCGGTCCCGTCACCCATTTCAACGTAACATAATTAATCTGTTACCTGGCGGTGAGGTTCACCGCAATTTAAGATATTTCTATATCTCTATTTTTGTTGATTAAATTGTAGAATTTGGATCAATGGTTTATATTTTAAAAGAGTTTGAATGAAATGGTGTAACTGCCGGACTACAGGCGTCGTGTCTTGCTTCAGAAGCGAAAATTCGATTTGTGCGTCTCATGGCGAATGGGTTCATTAAACTAACAAGTAAAAAAAGATTCCGGGCAACGCCATGTAATTAGCTAGTATGTGTACAAATCCCAGGGATTCGATTCACTATAAAAAGAAAAAAATCGCTGTTCGATAGGGATAAATGAAAAACATTAAACAACCGAAAAAAATTAACAATACAAATAGTTGGACGAAACACCGAGGAAGAATACTGAAATATTCTTGGAACCAAAATATTAGCTAGATTAAATTTAAAAAAATTATTATGTAAACTGAAATAGCATTGTGAAAATTCTTCATGAACATACTTCTAAATGCCGTTCTTCCTTATTCCTTCTTTCCTCTTAGTACAGACGATCATGTAGTGCGACTTATTGATGACGAGACACTTATATTCTAGTTCATTGTTTTATATAACATGGCGTGGTCTGAGTCATAATTCTCTTTCCATAAAAAAAAATTATTTAATATTTTTTCCATCATTGGGAATTCAACATTAAAGTAAGTAGTTCAAACTGAAAGAAGATAAATTTGCCACAGAAGTTTTTCTGAACTGATTTTCTGAACGTGGGTGAAAATCATGTAAATTAAAGATTCAACACCTGTAGATTTAAAGACACGGAATTGCTACCGTATTAATGTCGGAGGCGTGTTTTATATATTTCCTCATTCTTTAATCGTATACATTTTATCATCCAAACTCAACAGAATGTGCCCTTTTTTTTTTTTTTTTTTTTTTTTTNGAAGAAGTTATACCTCGAATCATTTGAATGTTGTACTTATGAATCCCTCGCAAGTTTCATTTTTCATAAACAAAATTGTCAATTTAATAAACAATTTAATAATAAATTGTCAATTCAATTATTTCTTCTCAAGTGGTCATTGAAGCATAAGCACTTACGTGCACACTGAACACCTATTCTCCTACAGTCCTGCTCTTACGTTTCCCAGAGTCCATTTCGATGAATAATCGATTAATATTAACCCAGATATATTTTGAGCTGGTGTCAAAAACTGAGAATTTCTTACCTCAATTCATTCGTTCCAGATTTCCGGAGAAAAAAAAGCAAACATGTCTCTCACTTCACTCTGTATATGCACACGCATGTATTTGTACACGGTAAGATGAGTCGAAGTTCATTTTTTGGGGGGAGGGGGAATGACTCTCAGCAGGGGAATGGGATGAAGGTGGAGGTGGGAGGAAAGGACCAGAAGGCATGATGGAATGAAGTCCTGAGGCGCTACAGCAGCGCAAATATTGCAACGACTCAATTAGCGAAAGGCAGAGAGAGAGTTGGGCGGCGCGGTACAGCGCACTAACGGTTTCCGATACAACGCAACGCTGCCACCAGGCGACTCTCCTACTCCACTGGAGAGGAAAAGAGAGGATATTGACAGACGTCAGAACTTGAGTTGTTCTAAATATGGTATTTTCAGATACGAGTATTTATTTATATATTCGCGAGTAAATTTTAGAATTATCGGAAGTAGCGTGCCTAGGCGGGGGCGTGGGGTCGGTCTATTCCGTGCCACATCCTATAAGGGATCTCCAAATATGTCAACAACAACAACAAATTGAACTAAAGTAACTTTAATTTTATGATAACAGTCACGTAAGTAATAACCGAACTATCTACTCGTGGTATTAATTTTTATTTTAAATATATAGAGTATATAATGAAAACATTGTAATCGGTCGAGAGAGAAAACTTTGGGATCTATTCAGAACTATACGGATTCGCTCTAGGAGAGTCTATTTTTTTTTTAATTTTTGAGTTAATGTCCAATTTCGTATGTGGGTGTGAAGAATTTTGTTTACCCAATAACTGACGAGCAAATTAATATCACCCTTCTGAAGATATTTTATTACGCAAAACAATGAGGCGACTTGTTTAGATCAGCTTGAGAGTCATTGCGAAGAGTTCAATGTCGAAGATAATTCATGCAGTCTCGAATGTGCTGATACGAGGTTCAGGAGTTTACTTTTGAAGGATAAATATTCTTGGATGATTTGAATTGTTAATTACGGTTTGATAATTTTTTTTTCCTTTAACTATAAATGATTTTCCGACTTCTAGTTTTATTGCAATATAGGTTATTTACTACTGTGACCTCTTCTAACGATTATAATTGGAAACTTGAGTGGAGCGCACCCCAGATATTTTACGCGTGTATTATCTTAATGCATGCGAACACGTTTTTTAGTGACTTCACTATGGCGGCCCTCGCGTGGGTGCCGTGATGTGTAGGTACACTGTTGATTATTGGATACTGAAGCCGGAGACATTCGAAGGTGAAAATATGATACAACAAAAATTCGTTACTGTAGATGTGAATAAGTTCCTTCAAATCCGAGCTAGTTGTTTAATGCATAAAATAACACTATTTGTGTATCGCAAGTGGTTCTTTCTTTAAAAACCTACCGGTCCACTAACTGTTAAAATGGTTTAATACTAAGAATGTTTAAATTCGGATCTCGTCGTTTAGTAAGATTAACTAATTACCTCATTAGAACGATATTTACAGATTCTGATTCATTAACATCATGACGAATGAGTTACTTGTAAAAAAAATAGTTTTTGAACCAACTTTACACAACGGCGACGAAAATTTTATATTCCCTAAATGCAACTTAAACTTTGACAAGTTTTTAAGGAGCACTCGATGAAAAATGGAAGTAGTTTGTAACAAATATGACGTAGAATATACATGTGAAATCGCCTCTGTAAAAGTGAAAGGTCTTTTTACAGCATTCAGAATTCTGGTATAACTAACAAAAAATTTCGTCTAGCACTTTATCTGTAGTGCAGCGCCTTATTTGCATAGCGCATCGGCATAGCGCTTTATTTGGTGATGAATCATGGAATCCTGAAGAAAGACAAAAAAATTCTTGGAATGTTTTAAGTGAAATGGTCGAATAAAGTGAGGAACGTAGCAGTTCTTGTAAGAATAAGAAAGGGAGGCAAATCAGTAGAATGAACAGAACGAGAAAAACTTCTTGTCGAGGTCATACATTGCAAACAACGTAGAATAATTGAAGAGAAGGTGGTACGGGCGAGAAGAGAAGGAAGAAGTTTTGGAATGCTGGATGACATTAAGGAAGAGGCACATGCCAAAAAAATGGAGAGCGTCGACGTGATTCCTGTCGCAAGACAGACATACGAAAA
This sequence comes from Laupala kohalensis, assembly GCA_002313205.1. Lineage (NCBI taxonomy): Eukaryota > Metazoa > Arthropoda > Insecta > Orthoptera > Trigonidiidae > Laupala > Laupala kohalensis. Next base: position 271,059 of record NNCF01129658.1, read on the forward strand.
AAGAAAACGAGCATTTGAATACCATTCACCCTAGTCAAGAAATTCTGTTATCAAAGTTATTCAAGTAGTTATCATGTGCCATTCTGGAAGAGGAGATGAAACATTAAGCAAAATTGTCAGCTCTTCCCTCCGATTCGTAGCAAGTGCCAACTCCTTACTCTCCACTTGGGACTTCCACTCCGAATGCGCCATGTTTTTCGCGACGCCAACTTTCCTTCATCCCCTCGCCATCAAGGGCGACGTCCTTCGGAGGGCAAGACCTTTCTGCGCTATCACCTTCAACTTCATCTTCACCGCTCCCTTGGCCCTGGAGCGGTGTTGGCGCTCCTCCACCCTCCCCCTCCTCCTTCTCATCCAGCCCTCCGCGACCCCACCACACATCGTGTGTCAACATCGCATCGCGGGGTCTGACGTCACGCCAACAGTCGACGAGCGGTCCGCGGGGACGTACCGAAGTTTGCAGTAAGTTGCCTCCGGCGACGCGCGAGGGAGCTGTGAGGAGGGGAGGGGGAACAAAAGTGAAACGCGGTGGAGGAGACGGAGGAAGTAGGAAGAGAAAAGAGGTAGCATCTGGGACAAGGGTGCCAACCCTGAGGAAATGCCTCAGTGCTCTAAAACTTCCGCATTTTACAAAGCAGATGCTGGTAAGGCGATGCGAGAATTCTCATTATGAAAGCGTGAAGATGAGAGTTCCCGAAGGGAATGACAGAAATGTTTCAACAATAACAATAATATTTCACAAATTCTGTCTTCTGTTAGGAAGTACCAATTCATTCTCTGTTTCCTCCGACTTTCTACTCCGAAATTTCTACCTCGATTTACTTTGCGAGTTTACACAAACTACAAGAAAGCATGATCGTCGTCCATAATTTTATGTAGAATTTTGAAAATTTCTCATGCATTGCAACTTTCCAACGAACATTAAACCATCGAGAAATAATAAATATATTGAGAAACAATATTAAGACCATCCACTTTGGTTAGTGGGTCAATTTATGGCCACTTCTGATAACTTCTCAAAAGTCTTCTTTAGTTTGCTGTCCGAAGACTGGTTTGTAGATGTGACTCTGTTGAAGTAATATTATTTTCGTAGTTACGTGTGTGGCAACACTGCTTCTCTTTATCTGTGGTCTGATATTGTTTTGTTTTTTCGTTCTTCGCTCGTCACTGTGTATCTTTTTCAAGTTTTTCCTTCTTAATAAAATTCCGTCATTTTTCAACTCGATTTATTCGTTCTGCAACTAAAACAGCAGCAGACTCAGCAATCCCAGACGAACCTGTGGCATGGTTATCCTAGGGATAAAAATGACAGTAATGTTTAGATGCAACCCGTGATGGTTTCCCGTTGCCTTCCACGGAAAACACATACCGAAGTTGGATATCGATGAGGCGATACTAGTATTCATTTTTTAGTATAAGTGGCAGATGTGGTGTTGCCTACTAGCACAGTATTTAATTAAAAGAAAGTACTTTCTTTTGTTCAAAAGAAAGTACTTTCGCCAGCTTAGCTGGCATCTTCCTTAACTGGCACTTTGCATCCTTAATACATTGTTTATATTTTTGTATTTCATTTTATTTTAGACTGAAGGTGCCAGTTAAGCTGGTGAAAGTACTTTCTTTTGAATAAATATTGTACAAGTAGACAATACCACATCTGTCATTTATTCTCTCATACCTTACCCGGGAAACGACTTCAGGAGAAACCTGCTCCTCAAACTCTCATACAAAAGTAACGGAATCTAAATCACCTAAGTGTCCAACACTCATAACCACCATCGCACAGTCCCTTTCGTGGATGATCACGAGTCCAACCTCACCCACATATCCGAAACTGAGACTAGGGAACAAATGAATCGTAATGGAAATTGCAGAAACAAAGAAAGAACTAACTGCGTGAGTCTCACGCGCCATTAGCGCTAATCTGCGACGGTGGCGCGGTGGGTTCCCTAGTGGCCAACTCGGAGACTTGGAGGCGCAGATAGATGAGCGTCGCTTTCGGGTCAGCGCGTGAGTGAGGCAGCCACGAGACGAATCGCGTTGTGGGCGCCGGGAAGGAAGGATGGAAGGAAGGATACCCTAAGGGGCGGGTTGGTGATGGATGACGCTCTCGGCGAAGGCTCCAAGCATTGCGGCTCACGCTTCGAACAGAGATCGCTGTTTGTAACATTCAAATTAGGATGTCGATGAAAAGAAGTTTTCTCATGCGGTCCTTCATTTTCGTATTCGCTCAGTATTTAAGACCATGTAAGCATTAAGTGGGAATTTTTGAACACATATAACATATCTTCGTCGATAGTTTGCAAAAATGTATTCACCATTGAAATATGACATTTTAGAAAGACAAGTAAGAAAATTTGAAGACACCACGTTACGAGTATATTACACTGTATTTTCCCGCTCTTTTTGTCATTTCTTTCAAACGAAGTCAATGTACGGATTGGTCTCCAATTATTCCGTTTTTTTTTATTTCAGCTCATGATTCATACGCGTCATACTGTCATTTCGCTAATATCATAGTCACAATGTATTATAAGTATATTATTTTAGTTACCTAATTATTAAATATCTCAAATGATTCCTTTGACTATAAATGTGTAACAATTTCTAGTAGCACACGTATTAAGTACTTGTATACACACATTTAGTACTTTGCATCATTTTCTCCGGGTTTCGATTGATTCAATTCAGTACTGGTAGTTTTATGTCATGTAGATTTAAAAATTGAGAGTGATGAAATGATGAATTCGGAGATATATTGTATAGTATTAGACATTTTCCCTATAAATACACAAATCATCCGTTACCTTCACAGCATACCCGTTTTAATCACTTTTTTTCTGGTTTAGCTAGACAAAGTATGTTTGCCATGTTAGGCGTACTGACCTCTTAATAGGTTGAAGGAGAACTAACTCCTTGCGGAAGAATGGTTGTTCAAAATGTAATCACAACTCATCAGAACCATATTTAAAATTTAAAACTTTATGACAATTGATTTAAAATTATATAAAATATTTTATTGCAAATACCACTCTGTAGAGCTGTAATATGTCCATAAGGAATTGGCTTCCTCTTAGATGAGTTTGATGGAGCCTCTACTCTTACTATGACGAATTACATACGAAGTTTGGAGTACAAGGGAAAGTAAAGACAATATCTACGATTCAAACGGATTCGTGTCTCCATGTTTTGCCTTAACTACTTTTAGTGAGGAAAGGGAAAAGAAACTGACAATTAGAGTACGATAAATTGCCAGCAATTTATCCACTTTGCCCTTTTTTCGGCTTGCGAATTTTCATAATTTGGTATCTTTATTTTATTATATCACCGGAGTTACAAGAGGAGATAAATTATTTCTTATTTAATCAATATATTTTATTATATCTATCTAAAAAAGAATTTTCAGTGATGTGGAAACAGCATTACTAATACAGTTTTCACAAGTAATTTTACTGTATATGAGCTAAAATATAACTCTCGATAATTCTCGTATCCTGTTCCATCTTCCAAAGTCAAAGGATCAGTGATGGAGAATATTTTATTGAAATTGGAGTATCATGTACTCCATAGGATAAAAAATTAAACTTCATCTCAATGGGTTTTTTTTATCACTTCATACATATTGTTAATGGTGTGTATCTCCAACAAGGATGTCTAATCCCATAATGAAATATGAAAGCAATGTTAACATGAAAGATATTCCTAGTAGCCTCAACTGTAAATAGAGGTTGCACGACAAGCTTCGACCTCCCGATCGAATCGAGCAGCATTGCCATCCCCGTTTAAAATGAAAATACTTACAGACCCATTCTTAATGTTTAAAACCATTCATCAAAGAAGTGAGCTTTAGTCATATCTGTCATCATGCGAGACCAACTATAACATTAATTAACCAACTCATAGACACAGAATGTAAGTTTGTTCACAAATTTATGACATCATAAAAACTAAAAACCTGTGATATCTACGCTGAAATTCAAACGTAACTTTCAGAAACGTTGTCCAGAAACGCACAAAAGATTTCTCTGATTGAAACTCAAAATTGTTCACTGGTTTGAGAATATTAGCTTTACAATACTAAAGGCAAAGGAACAAAGCTTCTCTGGAATTCTTCGACACAAAGGATGTTATTGACACGTGCATCACTAACTCTTATTTCTCAAACGTAACTTTTGGAAAAGATCGTTTTTTATATAACTAAAAACAGTAGTTTCTGTACAGTGTCGGGATCGTAATCTTCCAATTTAACTGCATTATCCTAGGTATTAATTATCTTATAGAATTAAATAAAGAAGAAGCTAAACTTATGAACACATCAAGACAAATAGGTGAAAAAATGAGTATGTAGGAACAGGGATAGAGAATATGGACAAATTTAAATATTTAATAGTAGTAATGGCATCATCAAATAGACGAGAGGAAGAAGTAAGAGCCAGAGTAACAGTAGTAAATAAAAGTAGTTTTGCGCTGAATGATGTACTAGCTCTCTGGGAAGCTGAAGTTATCTGTTTACCACACTGTAATAAGACCAATAGTATTACATGGGTGTGAGACATGGATGTTAACAAAAAAGGATCAAAGTTTTTGTAATACGTGGGAGCGTAAAATACTAATGAAGATCTATCGTTCAGTGAAGGAAGGAGAGATATGAAGAATCAGAATAAATGAGACATTTATATAGTCAGCTTGACTTGGGGGCATCATCAGGTAAAGGGGGATCTAGTGGCTGGAACATGTTGCTAGAATGAAAAAGTAGCAGTTTATGAAAGCATGGGAAGGGCATCCAGGGAAAGAAGAAAGAGAGACAGACCTAGAAAAACCTGGATGAAGGATGTTGAGGAAGACCCGGGAACCGTCAGAGTTAGAGGTTGGAGAGGGAAGAGAATGGTTGATCGTAGAAGAGAAGGCCAACGTACAGGCCGTAGTGCCAATTAAGAAAACTTATTTCACTTATAATTGATTTCAAAATACACATTGAAATGGGATTGTGGTTATTTCATGACTGCCTTCCAAGACTTCCATTCAGTCCACGTCTATTACTAAGATTATACTTTAAGTTAATTTAGTTTATTTATCTTGAAAATAAACTGAGTAACCATTTCATGTTTGCCATTTATCTATTTCCCGATACAGTAGACAGTCTTATTGGAACTCTCATAAGTCATAACACACTTGTTATGACTGGAAATCCTTTACAGGGTTCTACTAGTGTTTAATATTAATTTTGTTCGTATCTGTTGTTTTTTATTGCTGACCTTTACGATTACTATCACTTTCAATAAACCTCAGTTCTCAATGGTTAAGTAATACATAATACGGATATATTACCACGGCATTATGTATGGCATGAAATAAATTAAATATCTTAAAACTATGCAGCATGTACCTAACACCACATTTTTCTGCATCTCTTTATAGGAACTGGGATGCAGTCCCAATAGCCTAAACCCTTCATGGAGTTTTTTTGGAGATGACTCCAGTAGCAAATATAATGGGTGAAATAGCGGTGCCTTTTCTAGATTCCATATCGCTCGTATCACTGCACACGGAACTAAATATTTGCTTAACTTCTCATTGTTTCCTGTTTATTATTATTGTCAGCACACATAATTTTGGTTTTAATTTTATTGATCAATGTCTCGTTGTAATATTAATATTTGCAGTCCTTTAACAATAATCCACATACTATCAGAAATTATTGACTGCTTATTTTTACGACGCTTAAGTTCTACAACATCGGAGAACGTTTGGAATCTCATTCATTCCCCATTTGATTTTTTGATTTTTTCATTTTTATTGAGCATTGGCCTTTTGACGATCTTGCCTATTACATTGTCATTGCAAAGCTTCTCTATCCTTAAATTTATCTTTCCGGCATCTTCAATCATTTTCTTCCTTCAGTCAGTGGTCATCCGTGCCTGTCCTTTGTTTGTCTGCTTCGTCATGTTGTCTCACATTTTATTGTCTCACCTTTTGTTCTGTCCTCGTTTCTTCTTCAATCCTCTTTCTTCAATATATCTCTTATCGTTCCCATCTCATTCACATAATCTCTGAATCGTTCAAATCTCTCTTTTATCTTTATCTTCTCATGTTCACTTCATAAATTCCATATCCCTTCCTTTTTCAAGTATCTTATCTCGACATTTGTACTTCTCCAAAAGTAAATTCTAGATCCTTCAACTGTCTCTCAACGAAAATACAAAGCTTCTGCTGCATCCCGCTGCGAGCGCCTCCAGCGCGCTGCATTCGTCTTCTGTCTGCTTCTACGCGTTCGTCATTTAATCAAATGTCGCTCCATCTTGGTGTCGTGGACCGAATTAATTACAGTCACATCACCGCCCGCAGCAGTGATCAATCAGCCAGACTCACGCCAGACATTTGCTTGACTCCCGGACCAACTCTTGGTGCAGATATATTTATGGTCTTTCATGGCGAGTTTAAGTGCTCACTTTCTTTACAAAACCAAGAAACAATAATAATAGCGAAAGCTTTTGAACTGCTGTGTCTTCATTAATGGATGCAAATTTGTTCGAAGAACTATATTCATTTTTATAATTGTCAAATGCTTCATGTCATTCAAGCAATGGCATGTTTTCCAAATTGTTCATTGTTTTTTGAAGAGAATTATTATACTGAAAGATGGTAGAGGGTGATATAATAAAATTGTTAAATATATTTCAACAACACACAGGTGCTCCGTTAATTGAAAATTAAGAAAATTCCCTCTGTTTTTTTTAAATATTTAAATTGTGCTTTACGACCTTAAAAGCACCATTACATTGGTGTCAATTATCTTTTCTTATTGTGAGGAGTCTATTTCTATATACATTGCAGGAAAAGGACTACTTTTATTATTGGAATTGGTTCAATAATTTTTTTCAATTACCTTTACCTTTAAATCGTACCAATTGTATAATTCGTTACGATTATTTATATGTAAATACTATTAAGTGATGGCAAATTATTGATTCACTGAGAACATTGAGATGGAATTTTATGTTCTGATTCACCTTTACACATAGTTACAAGATGATTTTATTCAGCGTCAACCGGGAGCTTTAATTGGTCTCTTCATACAATTTCTATAAGTATAATGAGTGAATAGCAAGTTGCCCAATCACAAATGGACTAAAATTTATTTATTGATAACTCAAAAAAAAAAAAAAAAAACGATTCGCCCCACCCGCTTCCCTTTCTGACTTCAACTTTATTCGTAGACTTGAACAAAAATTACTTTTGTAATCTCACCATCCGTAAATACTGCAGGGATTGAAAAGAAACTTTCACGGTCTTCTCCATTAGTGTTTTAATAGGATCTGCGCTTTCATTTTCATAGGTCAAATTGGGGGAAGAAAATTAAAAATACTAACAAATTTCTGTTACATTTATATCAGTAGATTTTGACACAAGTAACATCAGCGTTTTCCGCACCATTCGTTAGAGAAGAGAAACAGTTCTATATTTCTCGCATGCATAATTTAACTCATCGTTGAATATATAACTTTCCCAACCACTTCGAGAAATCATGTCCGGACTAATATAGTAGTTACTAATGGTCTCACTTACTTGCCTAAACTAATTTATTCAAACTAATACCAATCTTTATCAAGAAAAGAAAGTCAAATTATATACATTCAGTTAGGAATGTTCCAATTACTATTATTCGTAACTCGGATGGTTAAGTCAGGAACTACTGTTGCTGATAGTTGGTTCAATTTCTTCGAGAGAACATGAAGTTTCGGTTCGAAGCGAGCTCTCCTTTGTACGCAACCGCGTTATTGCATTTCCGATCTCTCTCCCTCTCTCCTTCCCACTCACACCCTCCCCCTGCCACTGTGCGTGAGCGCTTCCGCATAACTTGCCCGCCGCATCCCTTTCCCGTGACCTCCCCTTCCGCGCCACTGCTGCCCTCTCGCGTTCGGCGCGCAAACAACGAGCGAGGTGCAGTTTCGCTCGGCGTCCGCGCGGCGCCACCGGGCCACGCCTTCCTTCGCCTTGCGCGTGTTTGTCTAGAGCAGATATGAAACAGACTTTATACCAGGCCTCATCGTGCTGTTGATATAAGCGCATCATTGTATTCTGCGAACAGAGCCAAGGCTCGGGTTACGGGGACTGAGGTCTTGGTCGAGATATCTGAACTCCCACTCGTGTTTTCGATTAGAATTTAAAACCAAAATGATGATCAAACATAATTTCAAAATTTCATTTCTGTAGGTATTTCCAAAGTTATACGCGAAAATTCAAACTATCTAAATAAAAATATTTTCTTTTGCTGGCAATTTAAAAAAAGCTGCAATGGTATTCAAATAATGCGGGACCACAGAAGAAATGTTTCAGTACTCATATCGGATCTCAAAAGTTCAATATCCTTCAATACTAATCTAGTCACATTTATCGCACTACAAAACTAAGCTGACTTACTTACACTTACGGACAATAAAGGGAAATAACCCGGTTGTACACGGGATACTTTTTAGGGAAAGGAAAAGTCCCAACTAGGAATATATCCTCGCGAAGTAAATTTTATCAATCCAAGAAATGGCAAGTAAGTTAGTTGAAGTTAGTATTTTGTTGAAATAAAAACCTGTAATTGTTATATTTGAACTTTAAAAATGGATTAATGAATAATTCATTATTAATGAATAATTCACTATTAATTAATAAGGTGATTTCCATCACATCAATCATGTCCTAGAAGACATTTACTAACACCTCAGTATTCGTTGACGTCACTTTCGATTTTCGTCAATTCTTTACGAAAAATTTGTCAGGATATTAGTATATTGCCTCAGTCAGCGTACTCACATGGTCTCACTGAAAATTTTCACAAACAAAGGGACACCGAAGCTTACACCTGCTCAATGTGGCGTTGTTTCTCATTTGTAAATCATCACCCCGCTTGAGAATTCAAACAAATCCATTGATTTCGTGGAGAAATATCTCCCCAACAAGGCTGATGCAGACCGTGACGGAAACTGTTCAATGGCGATGTTATACGCAATTTTAACTTATCGTAAATAGGTGCAGAAACAAACCCCTTTTGGACAGATTTGTATGTGTGACAGTCTTGACACTGATTCTGCTTCTCGTGCCAAAAGACCAAGAAGGGAAGCGACTCAAGATAGTGCCTTGATACCGAAGTTTCTTACGCCGCTTGATAGTTAAATACTTATTTATTTTTTATATTATTTTTATATTCATGTCACACATACTACTAAGAAATGAGTCTTTAATATGTATTTTAGAGTGCATAAAACGAACTATTAGGATTTATATAAATTAGTATGAATTAATATGAAAATCAAGCCGTTGCCACTTACTTCTAAATATTGTATGCTCCATGAACCCAGAGAGCGTATACGACCATGTACGCGTGTCTAAATCCAGCGTTTCGCGAATGTGATGAACAAACGATGCTCTAAACAACCGTCACCAAGAGAGAGACGCTGTTGATTTCAATATCAGAATGCAAAAAGTCTCAGCTCTACTAGCGTCGGAATAACATCGCGTCTCCGCTTCCAACGCGTACAAGCGACTTCAGTTTCAGTGCAGTTCGCGTACGAGTACCGAGTACCGTTCGTATTCGCACCGTTTATCGACAAAAATCAGTATTTTGAAAATCATTAGTAATTTCTGTACAGAGAGGGGGTCAAATGCTCGTATGAATAACTTTCTCACTTGTAAAACTCAGACAAATGTTATTGAGATCCAATGAAACTGAAGAGTACATTGGAAAAAATTAAAGACAGTTAAAGATATATCGTTTCTGAGAGGAAGCCAGTATTAAATAGTTTGTAAAATATTCATCAAAGATGTTCCACTCCCGTGTTATGAAAAAGAAACGTGTTCTGAAGTATTTTGAACATTATACATAGTACTCATCCTATGAAATGTAGATTGCAACATAAATGTGTGCTCACTTGCACAGATTAGACATGACTTTACAAGTTCACTAAACGCCGTAAAAGAAATTAATCATATGATCAAAGATATGAAATGAATTCAAAAGATATTAGGTATTTTTATGTAGTTTTGACTCAAAAATATTAATCGAAATTTTTAAAACGATAAATCTTGAACATAAAAATTTATACGTTTGCAGTTTGACGTAAGTTACAACTGTCATAATCATTTCGTTCATGAGGAAAAATATTTATAACGCAAAAAGGAGTAAAACTGTTAAGATACCAATACTATAAAAATAATACAAGTCTCCTCAGTTTTATTGGCGTGTTATAAAAGGAGAACATCTTGGTTTAATGGTCGACTCACGCCGTCAAATTGTGGGTGATATCGTTTCTTATCAATCGCAGTCTACGAGGCGCATCCTGAAGGAAGCAAGGAACTGAGAAAGGGGCGGGTGAAGTATAAGGAGCAACATCGTCTTCGAGTTTAAATGCCTCAAGGAGATAAGAAATATGATAATAAAGTAATAGGACACTACTATTTTATAGATTGATTGATTAATTAATTAATTAATTACGACTTACGACCGTTCTCCGGACGATTCCGATAAGTTTTGTGCTTTTTATGTACAAAATGTTTCAACTCGTTATTTGATGACTCAAAATTTTTACTCAAAATATACCGTAATCTTCTAGAAAAAGGTGTAATCCGATTATTGATTATATAATTTATTAACTTTATTAATTTATGGACGTTAATAAAAGAACTACTTTTATATTATTCGATGTTAAATATCTAGTGACTTTTTATGCAAAAACAATAACATGAGAGAACCAACAAGTGGGACAACTATTTCGTGAAGGGTGTAAATCGCTTGAAATCCGTAAATGCAGTATTTGGTACTTAAGGTCAATATCAAAGGTCTAACTCTCCCACAACAGACCCCGAAGATGCTCAAGGTGATCACGGAGGTTAGAGCTCCACAATTACTAGGTCGCAATTACTAGGTACAATGAGGAGAAGGAGGTGTATTCAGCATCTCGCTCCGGCGGTTTAACTCTAGGATAGATCTTGTACTCATTTTACATCAGGCTGTGTTAGTCCGGGAGTCAGTCCGGATGTTGAGGTGTGATGAAGTGACCGCGTCTCTCCATGTAGTCACTCAGCGCTTAACCCATTGAGGTGAGATTGATAATTCTCCCCCGTAATTTTATTTGGTTCTACAACCAGAGTCTATCAATCATTTATTTTTGTAACAATAATACATTGGTAATGCATCCATAACTATACGAATATGATTCTATAACTAAGTTATTTATTGTCGATTTTACGCATATTTTTATTAAAAGGAAAAATATTACTAATACTAAAATATTACTAAGATTTGGAATAGAACATTAACATTATTCACTTCTCCAATCATAATTTAATAGAAATATTTATTTTGACCTTTTATGTAGACAAATTACTACAAACGTTTAATTTCAGAAATGTTACACATCAAATTTACGAAATGCACATTAAATTTTGGATATGTTGTGAGAGTTAGATTATAAATTCATTGTTGTTTATTTTGTTTTTCATATTATTTATTTTTCTACCAAATTGTATTTTGTTTTGTATATGTAGTTATTTTGTTATGTTTTTGTTACGAAGATAAATATTTCCATATTTGTTTATACACTACCTATAACTGATGGCAGTAATCAACTGCTAAAAAGTCGTGATATTCAATAGAAGGAATTGTCTACAAAAAAGGTCGAAATAAATATTACTATTGGAATACAATATACTAAGGTTCCACCAATATGAAATTATTGCACTACCATATCTGGGGTTTAGCCAAAGGTGCAGTATATCTGTCCGTAAATTATAATGATTTAGCTGATGATATTCAACATTGGTTTCTTTGAAATGCTACACACATCGAAATAGATTTCGTTTCTATTACATTCAAAAGGTGATATGGTTCAGAATCAACATCGAAATACTTTAACACAGAGTTTGCAACAGCGTTTTTACGATAAATTGTATTTATTTATTTCATTTAAACAGAAGATTTATGAAAACAATTGTGTTCGCTTGAAACGACGCAGCTGATTTCATATACCCTCCATTCTTTGTTTCTTTGAGCTCGGTCTCATTCTAACTATTCGTGCTCGACGTTTTTGCATGCCTCCCTATCCCTCGACCCCCCCCCCCCATTCCCTTCCCTTCTTCATCCGCCCTTTAAGATTAATCCGCGCAATTCGCATCCTCACGTAAATGGAGTGCACCCCTTCAACGTTTATCTCACTCTCCACCGGCGGAAAACAATTCAATTACAAAAGAAGGAGACCATTGTTCGTTAATTGAAGTCTGTGCACCGAAATTGAATTAATTTTATGTCTTAGCAACACAAAGTGACAATCAGACAACTACCACGGGCTTCCTGGAAGGCATGATTACCTCCAAGGCCACTTCGCTGAACTCGGATCTCCATCAATTGCCTTCTGAATATTACCTAAAAGAAATACGATCTCAAACAATCAAAATGTTTTCCCTAGCATAAAAAGGAATTTATGGGTACGATTGACTAAGAGAATATATGACTGTGTAAAGAAAGAGGAACATATGTTAGACCTGGAGTAATAGCTTCTCACTGAAAGTAAAGGTGTCCATGCACTCTTTGTTTTTATAGCTCCTGACCGCAAATCCCACTACATTCATATCTACTTTTTTATTTACAAAGGGTATATATCGGCAAGCAGCGGTGAAAAATATTTACCATAAAAAACAGCAAATACCATAACAATACAAAAAACAGCAATATTGAAGAGACTGCAAACAGTACTCTGCCGTCAAAAATGATTATGTTGACCTCCAATCAATTAATTGATTATTAGAATATAAATTTTCACGTTAAGAATACGTTCTACAAACCACTCACATTTATTAATATAATGAGAGTATGTTTTAATGGAAGGCAGTTGAAGGGGTCGTCAAAAGAGCAGACGAGAAAGATTACTGAAGAATTAATATCTACAGTAATCATCAGTTGGCAGACACGGTGGAATAAGACTATTAACGGAAGGGTAACGTATAGCAGAGGTAAACTTGGCAGCGAAGAATAGAAAATGTATCATTTTAAACCCATATGTCATGAAATTCGGGCATATACAATTCATGACACAACACGGAAATATTAAGTCATTTCAAGACAATTGGCATGGACGAGAAGGTGGAATGCAAATGTGGAAAGGGAGACGTGAAAGCGAGGCATGTGTTTTGGAATTGCGAACTATGTGGTAAGAAGAGAGCGGAATATATAAGGAATATGGAATGGAAAAGAGAAGTAAGAATTGATTTTAAAAAAAGGAAAAGTATGAGAAATATAATGTGTATATGTGACACAAATAGGAATGATCAAGGATATAATAAATAAGGAAGGTTGAAGGAAGAGACAACAAAATGTTAGACAGCCAAAGGTGAGACATACAAACAGGAGAACAAACCGGACGTTACAGATGATAATGGACGAGATGTGAAAGATGATGGATAAGATGAATCCAGGAGTTTAAAAAACCTTGCAATGACTGCGTTGAAGGTAAGGTGGTCAAATATAAATGACCAACAACATAATAAATAAATAAATACCACTCATATGACGAAAAATGATACAAATAGAATTAGATAGTACTGGAAAATTGTGATTTTCAATCCCACAAAGGTTCAGTTAAAAAATTGGAGACTGAGATGGCGTAACAAGTGATCACAAGGGCATACAATTCACACTGAGGGTAATGGAAATATCGACGGAGGTAAAGGTACATAATGAAACGAGAAGTCTGTGAAAATTAGATATCAGGGTATATGGTAAGGAAATGAAGAGGAAAGTTTAATATCTGAGGATAGTAATAGATGAGAAAATGCACTATATGGAACATCTGAGAATGGTTGAATCCAAAGTTAAACGAATATACAATACATTGATAAGAATTGGTTATTCGAAATATGTGATAACAGCTGAGGACATAAGGCACCTTTATTGTGGAGCTTTGCGAGCAACGATGACCTATGGAGCATCTGTATGGGGACATAGGATAACAAATGTGCACTATGAGCGAAAGCTTTGAGCCCTACAAAGGTTATGCCTCCTAAGGTTGTTATAAAACTGTTTCAAGTGGCGCGTTGGAAATAATTACAGGAGTTTTGCCAGTAGATCTCCAAATTATGAAGGTAAAGTACAGAAGAATTTTGAAGAAAGAGGGAATAATACTGGTGAACGGAGAAGTACTGACGATACAAAATAACGGTGGACAGCGGTTAACGCAACTCCTAGCATTGGAAGCATGGAATATTTTATTTACGAACAATACGAAAGGACAACAAACGTGTCAATACCCACCAGACGTAACTTGCCGACAACGGACAAGGACATGGTCAGAACTGAGTCCATATATGGCAGAGACAATAACGGGACATAGCTACTTTGCGACGTACTTGAAAAGAATTGGAAGAGTAACCGACGGACTATATACTTGCAGAAAAGACCAAGAGACGCCTGACCATATCATATGGGAACGTGACTTATGTGAACCACAGAGAGGACAATATGTCAAAATTATTACACGACTAGGACTGACATCATTAAACGACAAGAGTAAATTGTTGGAAACAAAATTGATATTTCAAGCTTCTTTACATTACGTAGAACAAATTAGAACAATAAAGGTAGCGGTGCATGATATAAACGATGACGGCTAGCAAAAAATAAGCAACGCTGGAAGAAGCGACCAATACGCACGCCTTAAAGGTAAAAAGCGAGGCACGGATTCGAGGGAGAATCAAAGACCCCGGAATGACGATATTGCAAACGGGGAAGTTATAAATTTGTTGTTTAATTGTGTATTGTAAAAATTTTGTGAATAAAGTAAATTGAAATTTTGAGTTTCAATCCTAAAAAACCTAGCGATCTCTTTTACATGTGAAGATATTTGATGTATTGTTTTGGGCAAAATGTCACGAATACTTAAGATATAATCACGATTTTTGTTTGGAAATAATTATTAATGGAGGGTAAACCGTAGTTGAGAATTAAACACTCGCCTGTATTCGGGAAGGGTCGGTTAGTGTCATCGATTTATACTCATTGACTACTGTCATATTGGCTAAGATTCCCCTACATCTCAGTCTCCAGATCTGATGCTATCCCGCTCAGCAGGAGTGAATTACGGGATTTCAATCTTCCGGAACTGAAGCAGTCGACTTCATTGCGACACCTTTCCCGTACCAACAAGCGAGGGGTCATACTCATCAGAACGATAGTCAATCCTCTGAAATTTCGTTCTTCAATACTCTAATAATCCTATAAAATTCATAATGTTTTGAGATATTGCAAGTATTTTAACGTTTAATTCGCAGCGTGATTTGTTTCCAACCTTGAGCACTCTGATAATGAATTGAAAGAAGGTGATAGAAATGGGATGATTCCCGAAAGGTCTACGCGAGAGTAATAAGAATTGCACTAATCAAGAGCTTATTAATAAGGCCACAAGATAGTAATTCTATTTTTGTTCTAATACTAGATTAGTCAAGAAGCATTTGTACAAATTAAGTGAAAATATGTCTCAGCTACCTAATGTCGTGTACCTATAAAAAAAACAAAAAACTACTAATTATTTGGAAATAAAAAATATTTATCTTAGTGTCATTATGATTTGTGAAAGGAAAGATAGAAGAATACCTTAACTACAGAAGAGGAAAAACACTAACACGAGATTCCAAATAAAGCAATCTCGAACGTAAAAGTAGGCTCTGCGCTTTTGTCTCTCTGCATTTTCACCCTCCTCTCCGACATCCCCTCTCCCTGTCTTCACGCAAACAAATGAACTTCGCCTCAAAACCCATGCAAACAGACGCATTTCGGTGAGTGTTGAAGAAAGAGCAAGTTAGTTCCAATTAAGACCCCCTTCCTTCCCATCTCTCTCTCTCTCTCCCCATCTTCTCTTTCTCCATAGTTCGTTCTTAGCATTCCATTGAAGTCTCTCAAGTACTCAAGCGCTGCGTTGTCTGTTCTATTGGAGCTTTTCTCTCCTACCCACTCCTGCGATCATCTCAAGAAATTGACAGTCTCAAGAAATATTTAACACTCAAACTATTGCGAACGAATTCTTCGGATATGTGTTAATTCTCACGTTTTGAAGTTCGACGATTATATCAAATCTAACGCTAGGTGAAAACATGTTGTCTATGTTAACGGATTAGATTAACAGGCTTCGGGTTTTCGAATCTCAACAAAAATTATTACTCAAACACCATGAAAACCTTCTGTCATTGCCAGAAACTTAAAACAGCTTTTTTCATGAAGATGTAAATTACTATAAACTGTAATAGTATAAAACATTTGAGAGTTGAGAAACTTATTCATCAGTAAGGGAAGAGATTCATATTAATATAATCTAAAATTTAAGTTTCACGGTTTTCAGCTTTTCAAATACGTCAAGGTATATGTGGTGCACGTTCACCAGAAGTTAATAATATTATCTAATACTAACAATAGATCTCAAAGGTTTAACCACGTCAATCTGCCACTAGAGAGCTCAACTCTCTCCCAGACATTTAGTGATAATAAATATATACTTGATTATTCAATACATGGAGAATCGTCACATAAATTCTGAATGTCAATTTTCTAATTTTAATGTAACATTGACTCAATTTTTTAGTATGTATCAAATCTTTTAATTTGCACACGAACAATTCAGTAGTAATGTGTTTGAGCGGGAGTGTTTTCCCTCGAGTTAATTGGGAAGATCCCGTAGCTACTAGCTCAATCATCTCTCTCTTCAGACTTCGTCGAGTCAACATCGGACCATAACTGCGTCCGTCATGAACATTTTGTGAAGCGTGTTGTGCGTGAGGTAAAACTTTATATTTCTTTAAACCATGTGATGCGACCATGTGAAACTGTCGTAAATATGGTTTTATTGTGATCATGGAAACAGTGTGAACATACAAACTTTAAATACACCACCAAACTTTAAATGGATCCACACACCGTGACTGCATCCAGCATATTCCAATCGCCTGAGACTGAGCATCAGCAAATGCTACAAGAATATAACTATGAGATCACATATTTTACTGGCCAATGAAAATCTCACGAACTGTATGATCTTTCATGATCAATTCAATATCCCTTCATTGACTAATTCAATAACATTTAACTGAACCTTGTTGTAGATAATCATGAATCCATTATTTTTAAATTAATATCATGTGTCTAGTTGTAATATTTAGTATTAGATACTTTACGTGTATGTCTGTTGATTTCTTGTGTGTTTAGGTTAGATTTTGGTGGAATTATTAGGGAACGTGTTTTTGTGTAATTTCTTTGTAAAAAAATTAATATTTGTATGTCTATTGATTTATTATTTGTTTTGATATAAAATCATGGTAATCCATGTGGTCCTCCAATTACAAAAATATTTTAATACTTAAAATCAAGACACCATCCACTCCCATAGCTTCAAGAGTGTTTTGGGGATACGGCTCATGCTCCAATATGAGTAACTTCAATATACAGAAAAAGCAATGTATATGTTAGCAAGAAATATAAAAAAATCACATGTGCCCAAGGAAAAGATTGCAGAATTAGGAATTGTTAAGTGTATTAACTGAACTATTCTACATCATATTTGTTTTACTATTAGAGGGATAATATTATTCAATTTCAAACACTTTATATAATTCACACTCTATTTTATCAGAATGAATATGAAATTTATGGGAATCGAAAATAAACAAGCAGTACTTCTCTATAATATATGAGTTCAAAATTATTTACACATGAGAACATTATGCAAAAATATTGAAAAAATAAATGATTTTTTGGATTTTCAGTCTTGCCTCAAAAAAAGTGACGTAAACCATTTATGACTTTACAAAATAAAATGAAATGTCTTGTGATACAAGGATTATTAAATGTGATGCAGTTAAAAATATTTATATAAGAAACAAATAAAAGCAGTAGCGAAAATAATTCCATTCTCGATTACACACGAGTCTTTTTCATGGAAAATGAAAAAGAGAATGCAATCATTACAGTACTTAGTAGTTCGTCGTTTCAGCCACAATGGACCACTATCAAGAACCTTACTGAACGACAGCTCTATATTGATTTACTCACTAGAGATACACGTTATACACACTGAAGAGACCAGAGCAACGTCTATAGTTGATTACTGTATTCAAATGGACAGAGGAAGAAAATTATGCAAGTGAATAGTTTTTTATTATTATTATAAAGAAAATATACCAAGACCATAATTGGACTCCAAACAATGTTCATTGTGAACGTTCCAAGGAACGTTTCAACCCTTTTCCCGTCCTTCGTCAGGTGCACCAAACATTGGAACGTAAAATGTATTCCGTAAAACGTTTACAAATTAAAAATTACGTGGAGTCCAAATTATGTCGTATAATAACAACAATAGTTTTTTTCTTATTACAATTAGCATAAAAATGAACGTAAATAGTATAACACTAATTATACGATTATTTTCGTGTCTGAGAATTATTCTAATACGTGTCAGATTACCTGTGCCATTTTCTTTCAATACAGTGCGCTATATTCTCGGAATAAATAAAACATTATTCCACTTCCCTATATTCAGTAGAAATGACGATTATCGATTCAATCGTTCAATACTCATAGTTTATGAGTACTCATACCCCCATCTGATTTGGTTGCAGCATTTATACAAAGATTGTATCGCGTCCAATGAACATTTCTTTTCATTTCTCTTAATGGAGAAATAAAAGCCTTGTGTGGTAATTACATCACGCTATGTAAAGAGATTACAAAGAAATCAGAAACAGCTTTAAATGATTAAAAAATTGAACAGTACATTCCAATCAAGAAACAACAAGACTAATCAAAACATACTGATTTCGATAAAAAAAACTAAATAAATTGAAACACACATTGAAGAAAATTTTTTCCAACTGTTCACACCTAACAACTCTCATGTTCAATGAGAGTAACTACATTTCTTCGTTTTTTGCTTTTGGAATATTAAGGTATTTATTTTTCGTCCAATATCTAACACCTAAACCGATATCTAATATTCACATCTCTCAAAAAAAATAGTTTGATATCGTATATGAGAATCATTCTAAAATATTGCGAATGATTATTTATTGCACTTGTGTATGCTTTATAAAGAAGAAAAATCCATGAAATATTAGATTTTAACTGTTTGGATACGTGACATAAGAGAAAAAGTATGTTAATATCCTATAAAAAGAAACTTTCCCAGATTTCAGTTTGTCTTTTTTTGTTTCACTATTGAGAATTAGGTAATAGTATTCTTTTTCCTTAAATTTGAAAAACCATCCCGTCCGGAGCAAGTAGGTGGAAAAATTCCAAAATTCGACAGTCCACAGTTTGAATTCATAGTGTAACGATGTTACGAAAGTACTGTTACCAATTTTGTATTAGGAATACATTTAGTGACAAAAAACATATTTGTTAAGAAAACGTCCGATCTTCCCATGTTTATAACAATATGTCCGATCTTTCCATGAAATTTGAAAGTAGAAATGATTTACTTGCTTAAATAGTTTATCATAATGGCATATACTTTATACTTCTTTTTTGGAAAAAAATAAAGATTCAATACAGTTTATTGAAGAAACATTTTTACAAGACAATTTTGTGCTTTTTATTTTTTAGGCAAAAATATCTTCAAAAAACGATCCATATCAGAAATGTCATATATCGAAGGAGCTAATGGCACTACACATTTTAAGTGTGACTTCGTAACTTTAACTAAATTATACATCATATTATAAACATATTTGTTCAAATATGTTAAATTGGTTTCTAATTCAACAAAATTTATTTCGTTATTTAGACATGAACTATTGCTTTGTACACAAATGTTTTGATATTATGTAGTTAAGAAATGTTACATGTTTAATAAAATTTGTACATAAAAACCTTATGAAAGGTACAAAAATTGTCTGAAAATTTGTAATGTTATAAATAAAAAGACTAATAATATGCTTTTTAAATATCATTTCTTCTATTAATATTAGAAGTAAGGGAAAACGTAATAAATAAAGATTCAAAAGTAAATTTTACGAACAAAAAACTTTTCCGTTTAAACCGGAAGCCTCCTCAAGGCAACATCTTGGGAGCACATCAAGTGGAAAGACGTCCAACTTCTCTGATGACGTATAACTTACCAGCAGCGGCAGCATCCCATCAGAAACAGAGCGTAGTCTGTCCACAACACATCCAGAGGGAAACATTCGTTCCCCTGGAGATTTCTCCATCGTCTACAGACGCTCGTGCGAAGCGGAGAGGGAGCAGGGGGTGCAGATTGCACTATCCTTCAAGTGGCGGAGGCAGGCAGCCACCTCCCGGGCGCCCACGACCAGCTCGCTTCCCGTGAATATTTTAATTCTCTCAGCACCCTCCTGAGAGATCCACGGCGGCACGGCGGCGTCTTAGGACTCCGGTAACCTTCCCCTTCGACTCTCCCCCAACGAAGAAAATAATTCAAAAACGGCGAGGGGGGGTGGGTTCCACTCGGAGGAAGAGGGGGCCGAGCCGCATTCCAAACCGAAAATCATGATGCATTTATTTAAGGCAAGCGCCATTAAAGATGCAACTGTTTCGAAGAGGGCGCGAAGATGGCAGTGGCCCCAGGTGAGACTCAGCAAATGGATGTAAGAGGGGTGCGGCGCTGTGAAGGGATGAGGAGAGGGGAGGGAGATGTGGAAGGCAATCAGGGAGCGTTCAGAAAGAGGAGGTGCATTTCCACATTGAAGAGTTATGTAGTTTGCGATAATATCACCAAGTTCCTTATATTAGATTCCTACCATCCAATGCGGTTATGTTTATAAAAAAACTAGCAAAACTACCTGGCGTTGCCGGGGATTTTAAAAGAAACTTAAAACAATCATTACTGGTCATTCTGGTATTAAAGCACCTGTTAACAGGTCGGGATTTTTTCAATTCATTTTACCCGGCGTTCTTATACAATATTCTAAATTCATATGTTAGTTTCCATTTTTCTCTTCTTACCGTGATATTAAATTTTCACTTTTGTTCATTTCAAAAAATGAAAATACCACTAAAATACCTACAAGAATATACAATTTTTAGTATTGTATGCGTATATGTACGTATATACGAATTATTTTAAAATCCAGACAAGAAAAAAAACAGTTTTTACAGGAAGTTTAGTAAACGAAGCGCACAGTTAAGACCTCTGTATTCTTTTAGGTTATGTACATGAGAACAATGTTCTTCAGAGCTTTTGTATATTTTGCTTCTACTATGCGGTCACGCAGATTATACGTTCACCTCACGTAGCGCAATTGAACTCAGGCGGACACATTAGTATGCTTCATAGTCAACGGTCATAGAAGTTTCACATCCACTGATACGCAGCAATTTTAATTATTTTACGCTCTTGCGACCATACTTTGCATTTTAGTTGCAATAATACATAAGATTAATCGTATGAAATTTCAAGTAATCCGTTGGTTACTTTACTCGATTTCTATACCACAGACATTCCAAATTCACTTTTATTAGTATAGATATATCATTGTTCAATTTTCCTTATTTTCTGACAATGTATCTTATCAAAAATATAAAGAGGAATGTTTGGATGTTAATCTGATCCTTTTATTTATAAGGTATAGAAATATATTCAATTTTATGGTTGTTTATCACAATTGGTGAAATTGTTTGAAACGGTATAGACGAGTCAAAACATTATTCTAAATTTTAACTAGTCACTCGAGAACGAAAATTTGTGCGTCTTTCATGAAAGTAAATTCGTGTTTTTGCTCATTGACCGTAAGTTAGGTGCTGTGGGTACAAATGTGGAGATATCTCTTTGTCAAACTCGTTGTAATATTGTGTGACGTGACTGACAAAAGACTAGTTCACGGGCCACGCTAGGTAAATTAAGCTTGTTCTGTTTTAAAACTGTTTTCATCTCCTAATTGCACGTTCAGTGTCCACAACAACGCTACCATTCTTTACATTATGTTCCTTTCAAAAAAAATAATTATAGTTTGAAAAGCAGTTACAAACCCGTATGACCACGTACATTAAACTAATTTACTCTCCGTGAGCAAACAAAGGGACCATCGCATTAATTCCGATCAAAAGCTCGAAGGCAGAGGCAGATTAAAAATTTTAGCACACTTCAAAGATAAGAATAAAAATAGTTACCTACGTGATGTAACAACCACAAAACACCGACAAAATTGAATTTTATAAAACACAGAATAGTTATTTCACAAGTATGTATTTTAATCGAACTACAGGTTATTTGGAAAATATTGTTTATGAATTGAAAACAATAAAATAACTCTAAATTCAAGATTGAATAAATAAATAAATAACACTAAATATGAATTTGAAGAATCGAAAAACAATTTTTAACTTTTTCATAAAATACAGTTTTACATTTTATTACCTTGCATCTTATCGCTTCTACATATATTTTTCTTCTTTCTCTCTATAGGTGCACAATACATGATTCAAAACACTTCACCCGTAATTTGCGAAATTCCACGTTTTAAATAAATTTTTATGGCTCCAGTAATTTCCTACATTCCATGAAAGATATCAAAATATGGAAAGAGAATAAATAAAACCAATTTTAGATTACGTTCATTGCTGTTAAAAAAAGCATGTTACCACGTAGAGGAGTAGAAGCTGAATCATTCTCCAAGAAATCAAATTTCGTGTCTAAAAATGTCCGAAAGAAACCGGAGAAATAACCGAGTCGAGATGGGGCTACAAATTCCTCACAAAAACGGGGAGTTGTCTCTGGGATAGTCCAAATACGCAAAGGAGTTGATATGTTCTCCTAGTGACAGATATCTTAAGATCGCTCGATAATTGAACTACATGTGTTTAGGAAGATACAAATAAATTGCGGGTTGAATGAAAAATTATTTCTCAAGGACAAAGAATTATTGAAGCACCAATATTAAATATGTGATTAACCAAATACGTTGTAAAATATTCAGTTGGAATGTAAATTTTATGTCCTTTTGGAAAATATTAAAAATGTTCTTATATCTATGTTTCCTTCATGTGTCGCGAATTTCTCTGAACAGATTCTAAATATATCAGACATTTAAATAAATACTATTTCTTCTTAATATAGCTTCCATTTTATTTAAACTTTAGTTTTGCTTATGTATACTTCGTGATTTTAAAACTGTAAATGACAAGACTGGTTCACACATGGACCGCCGCAAGCTCCACAGAATGACGTAACTTTGGAGCGAAGCGTCAACCTTAACAAAAGAGCATCACTTTGTTGTGGGTGGCCTTGACGTCGCACCCTCTTTTATCCCCTGCGGGCAACGTTATGCATTTTTATGACGCTGTGTGGCGTCACTTCTCTCCAGGCTCTGAGTGGTGACTATTAGCGAGCTCCTGCAGCCGGCGCAGGGAGCCACTATGCCTGCAGAGCACCAGGGTGAGTTTAGAAAGCTCGCAAGGAGATGGATGTGTAACGCTATAACGCTTCGGATATTAAAATAAATGGGATCCAAAGAAGATAAATTGAAAAAAAATCTCTTTGTTTTTTTTTAAGAGAAAAAATGAATATTTCCTTAACTGCTACTTAACATTCACCGCCAATTCAACATTACAAGAATCACAAATTCTCTGTACAATAAAAATGTGTTTATAAAACTATTTCGTTTAAATTACTGGATTTATTTTGATGAAATTCGGCAAAAAGGTAGAGCAAAAAAGGCATATAAAATATTTTTAAATTGTTCTGACCACTAATTAACCGAACGGGAGAAAATAGATGTAATATATTTCAACGCATGTCTTCCAATGACGTTATATGTCAATGAAAATATAAATAAATTACTCATAATAAATTAGTAATGTGTTTTACCAACAGCATTTAAGTGTTTTGGAGAAATAAATACTCTCTTCTTTATGATATTAAATACAAGAAAAGGATTCAGAATAATTAAAGGGGTTCGGGAAGATACATTAAAATATCGCAAATTTCATTTGAGAGAAACTGTGAATATTCTGATAGAAATAAAATAAAATAGGTGTAATCCCCCTTACAAGTTATTTTGCTCACTAACAATTAGAAGAGAATTCAGTGTCAAAACCCCAAAATTACGGAAACTGAAAAACACTGGGATATTGTTCATTGTTATTCAAAGAATACGGGACAAATTCCCATTGAATTTTTCAATTAAGTTAATAACAAGACAATCACTCCTCATGAAATGTTACTTCTTTATACTTCTTGAAGCAAATTTCAGAAATAAATAATATTATGTTTTGGATATTAAACACTAAAATCAATTTTCATTGACTCTTTCAGCAAAAAAATTATAACCTTATTAGTTATCCAGGAATATGCATTATTTCCAGTGTAAGCAAATACTTCTAACGTTATTTTTAATTTTACAAATTCATCTCCGATTAACAGAGAGAACAAATTCATTAGACACACAGCATAGAATGTTAAAAATCACGTAGATTTAAAAGATTTCAATATTTTACTTTCTATAGCTAAAATACTCCAGGTTACATAAGTAATGAAGAATGTTATCAATACAAAAATCGAAAATATATTAGACACACAAATTTTTAATGAATTTGGCAGTCATCATTTTGGATCTGAAACAAACTCACGAGGAGTGTATTGAATGCAATTCAAAATAAAAATTCACCATTCGTCAGGTCAAACAGATTGACCTGTAATGAAGTTTCAACCCATAAAATATATTTGTCGCTTTTCCAATACTCATTTTCTAAAAATATATAAATCAAGGAACTCAAGAGCCCTCTGTGACACGGACTGTCTGTCGCAAGTGTTATATTCGGAGTTTGTGTTTACCTTCGTTATAAAATATGTCGGAAGCGAAATCTATAAATTGTAAAGTCAAATACAAGGACAAGGGATACAATGACAAATATAATACACTTCAGAAAAAATAGAACAATTAATACAACACATTTATTTATCTTTTAAATATATAATATACAATTTTAGATTCTTCTAGTTTATAAAAGCAAGTGTAAATATTTTAGAAAATTGATATTTCAAGTTTCTTCTTGGTATAATTCAAATATCACTATAGATAATAATACATTTAGGAAACATTAAAGGAAAAACAAATCCTAAATAATAGACGGCTCAATATTTGCAAGCATTACGAAAAGTTTCTAAAAGTGCATTACTATCTAATCGTTTGAATGTGCTTAACTGAATTTTCAATTTCAAGAGGGTAGTTTATTTACAATAGATATTTGATATATACTATATGTGGCGAGGTCTGGTATCTTCTCTAAATCAGCACTCTTCAACTTCTGTAAGCCTCTTTGCGTCTTTGGTAGATATCTTCGATCGATCGGGGCGACACGCGATGGAGTTTTGCAAAATTAATAAAATTAATGGGTCATATTTATTTGTAACGCGATATTTTTTCATGTACTAGTTTGTATTATTTTAAGCTAGAAAAATTTATATTAAAGAACGTTTCTTTACTTTTGAAAAGCATTTTAAATATTTAGCATTATAAGAAAAAGTTTTCATATTACAAAGTATGACAGTAGTTTCGAATATAATTTTCTGTGTTCTCTCACTGGACATGACATGTCACGTGAAATATTAATTCTGGTAGAATAGATTTATAACACAAATTTTGGTTTCCAAATGAAGAATATGATGTAAAAAATATAGGGTCCACTATAACTCGCGGACCGCAACAAAAGCTTTGCTGGCCGCCAGTTGGACAGCGCTGATCTCATTTATTTGAGCTTCAATAATATATTGTTAAAATTATTCCGTTTCAACAACATAAACTTTTAATTATTCAAACATTACTTACAAAAAAAATGTTACAGTATTACTACTTTAGTTATGTAATATTCTTAACAAGTGTAACTATATGTTTGTTGAGTACTCTTGGGAACTACGGGAAACTTAGCGCAGTGACAATATCGTAACCAATGATGATCATCGGACTCGATCATTGGCTCAATAATTTTCCTGATACGCTGCCTTCATTGCATGAATAATGAACTGTCTACTACAATAAAAATATATTAATGAGGTTGTTTGTTTTCCAACTCAAATAATTATTAACTCCCACTCTGTTTATTATAGATGTGAGTTAGCATAATTTTGCTCACCATTTACTATTGAAGAAACAAGAATTCAAGATCTACAGGTTTAGCATAGAACGCGACGATTCTTGAAATGAGAATCTGTGAAAATTTGTTTCTAGATGTAGTTGATAATGCAATGTAGTTAAGATGAAATTAATGTAGATAACATACATTACTCCATGAATGTGAGACTTGAATATTTTGTTTCGGTTTGCGTAAGAAGTGGGAGTGTTAGCATCATGTCGTTGCAATTTTCAATCGACGTTTCGTGTGCTTGGGTCGCTCAATAAACATCAAAAGGATTTCATTANCATTATTCGCCTTTTTTCACCTTCGCTTAGAGGTTCGTTTGTTATTCAGAAATGATTCAAAGCAGAAGTTATTTCTATCCGTTCATATGAAATGTAGGTCAAAGTGACACACATCCAATCAAAGATATGAAAGGGAGCAGAGGAAAGAGAATGTTCCTGCATTCCTACGTGCGATAAATAGTTGAGGATTTTAATGTATTCAATCGCATCTGGATGATGAATATTTTGTATTAAAGTTCAGAGGAGAAAACATTTTGGTAAAAATTACATATATAGCTTACTTAAGAAGGGAGATACGATTTAATCAAGGGTCATTTAAAAATAGCGGCGTTTTTTAAGTATACATATCATCATTCAATAAGTCTCTTGCATAAGGAATTGTATGTTTTAGCAATGATATACCTTTTAGGTAAACCCATTTCTTTTTCAGTTATTCTAATTAGGAGAGAGAATGAACCTGGAGATTTAGTTCGCTTTTCCGTACGTACATCATTCAGTCTTAAATGCTCCACATATGAATTTCATCGCCAGCAGAAAGGTATAATTATTAAGGATATTTCAGGAGTTGCAATAGTATTGTTAACGATCTAGGATTTTCAACAGTCTCCTCTTTTCTTATACAAAACATCAGAATGGACATAATTCTCAATCACGACAAGCATTCTCGTTTGTTTTCTCCGTCACCTAGAACAAAACGTACGTGATCAATTTTAAAAAATCCAAATGTGTTACATAACATTTTACATGCAAGCAACATACTAACACTGATGTCAGCAGTTCTTATCAATATAATTCAGCTATTTGAGTTCCAGGAATATTTATATTAAAAAATAGAGTAAAATATATCACGAAATAATATTTTTAGATTTTCCATCTTATGTTTTACTCTATATTTTTGGCTATTAAAATTCCATTCAATTCCTGTAACAAGGTATTAAAATAAGTATTATTATTTAAATGGATCATGACTGATATAATTGACACACACATTTATATTTATGACATTTTTTTGCACTCATTTTATATCGGTATCGAAAAGTTCCCGTATTTTCATTAAAAACCACAAAACGTGGAATAATATGAGGTAAGCAAATGATGACTTCTGATCATCTTGTTTACGAATTTACTCAACTGTTTCACTTAGTAGTTCATATATCACATGGCCCAGACATTGGTTCTGTCATCGTAATTCATCTTTTGTTTACGTGTTCAGGATTATTAGAGAAATAATTGAGCTGGTGAGAATACGTCTGTGTTCGGGGAGCTCGCTTTCAGCACGCTAAAGCCGCTCGTTTTGCACGCTCGTAGCGCTCAGAACGCTGTCGTGACGTCACAGCTGGCGCTCAAATTAAGTCATCACCGATGCTTATTTCGCTCAAACTGGCAAGGTGGGGCGCAAGACTCTCAGAACGCCATAGGCACTTACAATTCGCTCCCCGAACGCTACTGTTTACCCGTCACCATAGCAACGCCAACAAGATGGCAACAGTTCCCAAGAGCAACTTTTTATCTTTAAGAATAATTTTAATAATTTCTTATTTTATAACTTATATTTTTCATTCTTTTTTATTATAAACAGGATTGATATCCCTTGTGACATTTAGTTGACTCATAAACTATTTAATGCTTCGAGTCAAATCAAGAATATAAACATACATTTGGAAATTTATAAGTAAATAAATAAATCTTTCAGCCACATCCCTATTTCTTTCTTTAATATTATTTGAAAAAAAATTAACTTGTATTTCAACAAGGAGGATAATAAATTTCCAGCTCTTTTTATTCTTCAGGAGAGTCAATTACATTATACAACATTAAGTAAAAATTAAATCAGGTCAACATTATTTAAGTCTTGCAGAAAGTAAATAATTAATGTTTCAATAATCAACAAACTCACAATTGTCATGAATTTATTCATTACTTTGCCAATTCTATACGCAGCATATCAGACAAGTAAATGATTAATTCTGTATATATCAATTCATCAACGTGGAAGTTCGAAAGAGGTGACTTTATCTAAACCTGCTACCTGATATTTATGTTCTTGTGTACCTTCCAGTAAATGTAAAAGTTTTTTTTTTTTATTTCCAAGTAAACTCAACTATGTTTTCCCCTTTCATTCCAAAATGTTATTGTGGATGAAGTTAATTTAAAAATTCTTAGTCTCAGTAATAGTAAATACTTGAATATTTAGGGAATTCGATGGTTTAGAAGTGTCTGCTAGCTACATGTCTGCTCACCTCTTCTATGAGGGTATTTGTCTGAGTTTATTAAGAAACATCATAGACAAACCTATATAGAAAAAGGGAAATTCAAGACAAATTAATAAAGAAAGCTCCATTTCAATTATACAGTAATATATACAATTTTTGGAAGTGAAAAGACCAGATGTCTGACAATTTTAAAAATAAAATCTTATTAACTGACAGACCCCATGGATATGGATCTAAGCATAATACCAGTACTGTAGTTGTTAGTTTTATTAATTATAATTCTGACTAGGAAAAAGAGTCATCAGTATGCATTAGCTCTTATATGTCCAAGGTATGACACTGATGTCCAGCATTCTTTACTTTGAAATATTCTTTTTCACAATGTATTTAGATCAGAGTCTGTTTATCACATGTTGAAAACGAAAATAAGGCATGATGACTAAATAAAACACTAACAAAATATTTGTTTATGATGAGAATAATATAACATTCTGTGAATATTAAAACAATATTCAAACAAAGGAAACAATGTAAACAAACGAAATCCGCTGTAGAATGAGATTCCATTCAGGGACAACATTTCTCATGAGTTTTTATTAGTAAAACCAATTTGTTTTTTCATTTTTGTTGTTGATTCTTTCTAATCATTTTGCTAGAACAACTACTAGAAGACCTTTTAAAAATTTGAACTCAAGAATTTGAAGATAACTTTATTTAGTATCAGTGAATGTATCCAAAGTCAATTGCTTAAAATAATTCGTAAAAAAAGCAATTACCAACTGCATATGACTGCATGGAGTATAATAAACTAATAGAGTAAAATAATCTACAGAACCCAGAGATCACTTTAACTCCAATCAAGGACCCTGAGGTAGTGACAGATTCAACATTTCTACATTCAAAGGCAAATTCATCCTGAAATAAAGACAAAAATAGTTAACTTGAGGTAAAAGTATCAGTGAAATACGTATAAATTTTATTTTCAATAGACTTTAGGAGAGAGTCTTAATATTATTTCACGTTTTTGTTGCTTGAGAGTTGTGTAATAGGACGTGCGTGAGGAAATAAGATAGTAAAACTAATTTATGAGACAAGAAATGAAAAGTGGTCTTCACCTCCAACAGCAAATTCTACCAATATAACTCTAGGAATAGAAATATAATCAACAAATCATTTACTTTGTCACAGTAGTAACTGGAAAACGTTCTGTACCAAATTTGTACAATGTTCTTTCACCTTTTTTAAATGATAAAAGAATATGTCAACAAGACTTGAAAAATATTTGGTATGCGAACAACCTTCTTTAAAAATTAAAATTATTCATGTGTTTTATTTTAATATTGCTTTCAAATATGAATACGACTGTGTCTATGCATTCTCGAGTGTTAAATCACAATATGGATTCGATTCCATTCTATACGTGACTGTCAGTCCACCTTGACATAACCTCTTCCACATTAGTTGTTGGGTATTTATTTAGCTCTCCGGGCGTAGATACTTTCACTAAACGTAACTAATTCCTCATAGCTGCTGAATGACGAAGTTTCCCCCAAACACTCTCGCAACACAAAAGCCATCGCCGTTCTATGTCCAATTCAACAATTTTCTACGAATGCCGCCATGTTTGTGTACTTTTGAGCACGCTTACGACCGTTCGTTTTGGGATGAAGTCTTGAGCGCTGAGATGCTCCCCGAACGGCGCTGTGAGCGGGCGCTGAAAGTAGATCTCCGAACTCAGGGTCAGAGTGATGTAAGTCAAGAAAATACAAAATTGAGTTAAGTCAATATTTAGCATTGTTGTGCATCATTCTGTTTATTTTGAGGGTGAAATAAGTCAGTGGTTCACCCAGTGGCGGCTGAGAGCAATACATCACTCTCATCCTAAACGAAACTGCCAAGATGTTCAGAATGAAAGTGGTGTAAGTCAGTGGATGAAAATATATTGCTAAGTGATCAGCGGGTCATTGCAGCGCTATAATTTATTTTATTGCTCACTAATGGCGGTATGAATTCCTACATATTTGACATTGTCGCAGTAAATAGATATGAAACTGAGGTAATCTTGTTTTTAGAACTGAAAAGTCAGAAAAATGCTTCCATTGATATTTTGATGATATGACTATGTTTATAGATTGACAATATTTTTAGTAAAAATAGGGTTTTCTTTTTATAAAAAATATGTTTATTGAGAAAAGTTATGATTATAAATCAATGTATCATTAAATAACTACAGAAATGCGTTGGCCTACGCGAAAAACTTATAATCGGTTACAACGTTCCAGTGAATATGACTTGAATCAAGCGGCCATGTACATAGGGATCCAGACCACAACATCAATGACAGGATTACGCTTTTTTAACAAAGACTCAACCTTATGGTAAGAAGGAATAGATTACTTTCTAGTACGCCAGTTCCAATACTCAGACCGATAAAAATAACGGTTTCATCGATCTGCAAGATAAAGTTAAAACTAGAAAATGACTTAGGAAACCTGAATGCCATAAAAAAGATAGACAAAAAACTGAGGAATTCTAGGGACAGATACGAATTTAAATGGCCACACAATTGCAAAGAAAACATTCTCATATGTCCACTGTAACACACATTTTAGCGTGTCACGAAAAAGTAAGAACCGAAGAATGATAATCCAGCTCTCTATCTTTCTGGGAATTGATTGTATTAATCCGAAAATATAATTATTTTGCCTTTTATAATGAAATTATATTAAACATAGAAGCCGCGTAAAGAGGGTGAAGTTTTAATGGGTAGGGCACATAACGTCAAATTAAGGTATGTCAGTATTTGTATACTGCTTAATACATTTTATATGTCAGATGTTCGAGTTACACAAACTTTGGAAAAAATCTTGTGAAGACAAATTACCTGGTGAAGATCTTAGAGGAACAGGTTGTCCTCCTAAGAAAATACTAGAGAAGGATATAGAATATGTCTTCAAACATATTCAGTCATTTCCCTCCTGTCAGACAAACTAAACGAGGAAGCATAATGAACGCCGAATGTCTGATTCTCGAAATATTAGAAAGATGTATTCTTTATACGTGGAAAAGTGTAAGGAAGAGAAGAATTTACCTGCAATTTCTGTAGATATGTTTTCAACACAAAATACAATCTGCTATTTTACTTCTAAAAAAAGACACTTGCAAGAAATGTGACATATTGAAAATAAAGATTAGCAATCCTGAATTAAAATAAACAAACAACTAAAGAATTAGGACCTTATAATGGACGCATACTTAAATCCTGAATGAAGTTGGGATGAATTATCTCAAACTCTTAAGTCATTCATTTTATTTCATTATTGGTTCTGTTCATGTCGATGGAGCTCATTTTGGCTCTTCATAATTTTTTTCTTAATATTAGTTTTATAAAGCTTACATGTTTAAAAAAAGAGGAATAATTTTAGTACACAAATAGTCAGCTTTTTTGTTTTACAATGTAATTTGATTTTTCTATTGAGTGTCTAATGAAACCTTAAATATCCGAAATAAAGTAAGAATTGACTTGATTCTCATCAACTCAATTGCTAAATTCTCAACCATGGTCACTAGCACACCTAGGTCAGACGATACATGCCCAAAATTGGCAAACTCATCTTAAAAAATAAAAATGTTAATTCAAGTGTTTTCAACACTACTTGACCTCCTGACTGAAATATTACGAGCAATGCCTTAATTTTATCTCTTGAATCATCTCTCAAATCGATTATGTAATTGAGTATCAATTGTTCCATCAATTTGAGGTATTAGACATGAAACATAACCTAAATATTCTGAATTACCTGATTTACAAGATATCTCTATTGTATTCGTCAGTAGCGATAACAGAACTTCAAGAAGAGTACAATTTCAAATTCGTCACGTCACATAGGCAAATGAGGATTTCTCTACAAATATTTTAATGTAAATAAATGTATATATTAAAATAAAGCATTACATAATTAGCAATACCAGTGAAACCCGCCTGGTCTTACACTAAGTGAGCCATGACATAACATCCACTTCCCCTGTGGTCACTGGTGGTTGAAACTTCTCTTTTATTCAGCAAATCTAGGAATAAATTGTAAAATTTACTTATTTTTTAATTTTTATAATGTGACGGAGTATTTCGTTTTACAAAATTGTCTCTATAATACAACAATTCTCAGATTAAGTATCAGATGAATAAGCAAATTCTGATTTCATAAATAACGCGAAGTAGAGAGGAGTATGGTGAAATGTAACATGTTGACAAACTGTAACTGCAAATATTGAAAGCAAAAAGATATGTACCGGATAGAATATGCACAGTCATACAAAACAATGAAAATACACTAGCTTGATGGAATTATAGTTTAAATCACTAAATTTAATCTCAAGTATTAAAAAACTGACAAAAATTGAAATAATTTGATAAAACAATACGAAATTTATGTTCAAAACTATGTCGTGGAAAAATATTTTGGTGCCAACAACAGTAGGGTACGTCAAATCGTCTGCAATTTCTGAGAATACAGTTTCTGTGCAGTAATCTGCATCACTCACGAATTTGAGTTGTAGAAATCTTCAAGTTTCACTTCACAAAGTTCAATCACATTGTTCATATGACACTTGGTCGTTTGACAGATCTGAGCTCGGGTAGCGAGGAAAAATCATTTTGGTTATCCGTGAGCCGGTCGTAGAAGAGCGTTTAACACAGAGGTCTTGAACTTTCCTAACAACGTTCGTATTTCTTGTCTCGGAACGCGTGCACATGTGTCGTTCTTTGGAGTATATAAACAAACGTTCGTGTGTCTTGGATTCGGTATTTTGAGTGCAGAATGTCTTCCGTGTGAAAAAATGTAATATTTATGTAAGTGAGTAATAACATGCATGGAGTGATAATATGTAGTAGTTCTGAGTGATAATTTGCTGCTACAAATAAATAAATTGTGGTCTGCATTACGAATTATAATCATCAAAGTGGAAGCATTTCATTCTGAGTGTATTTTGCAAGTGTTTACTGTAGTACACCATGTTTTGGGAACTCACAACACTATATTTTTAAACTTAAACAAAACAAAACGTATTAATGTTTTTTCGAAGTAACTCTCATTTACCAATCCTGTATTCTTTCTAAAATCACGAGTGAAAGACTCGTGTTATGCAAAACATGATCATATCATGAAGTCTGAGGAGAGACACGTACTACGATTCATTTAGAAGTGGATAGACAAAAATTCATTAGAGCCCAGAGAAGTAAAAAACAATGCCAATTTTAACGGAAAAGAAAACTCAAAGTCATAGGGAATCCTACATATATGTTAAGTTGTGAGCTACTTAATACACGCCCTTGCCACTGCAATCCTCCTGTTCGAGAAATACTGTAATAAAAATATCATAGTCACGCCACACTGACTTGATATTTATGTTATTTATTCACTACAAATCCCGAGTAAGTGGCGTAACTAAATTTCCAGCAATAAAAATTATTCACAACTAAAACAACTCACCTTTGGATAGAGTACTTGTGGTCCGCGGCTGAAGGTCTATATGAACCACGGGTGTCGTGTAACATTGATATTGGTCGTTATGGATACACTCCTTCATCCAGACATAAAAATACAAGGGTGTTAATATCGGAAGAAAGCAAGAAAGAAAACGCAGACTGAGACATGCAATTTTTGGGGTCCAAGATAGTTGTTCAATGAATATACTAATATTGCCATGGGTTCACAAAAATCCATGCCTCTATGAAACTCGATTCACATTTCCAAAGCACAAAGTTATACCAAAGTTCCTGGTCCTAAGCCGTTTGAACAGAAAATATCAGCATCCTGAAGTGGTTGAATACACTAAAATCTTCAGCGATTCGCCGCACGTTGAAATGCAGGAATATCCTCTTTCCTGTGATTCCATTCGTATTTCTTGACGTGACAATCTCACTTCCATTTTACGTCTCACAAAACAAACGAAAAGCAATCACTCATTTTCGAATTATTTCCAGAGACAAACGAAGCCTCTGAGATCAAAAGAAGGGTGAAGGTGAAAAGCGAAACGCACTCAATGAAATACTTGTCATGTTTCTTGAACGACCCAAGAACACGAAATGGCGATGGAGAATCGTAACACTCAGACGTCTCACGGAAAACTGATGACGCTTTCCTTCACTCGTGCGCTGATTGGCTCTGGCAGTTTGTCACATGTCGAAACACGCGATAAATACATGGGATTTCATTCGTTTTCTCAGTAGCGTTCCTCAAAGTCGCTCTTGGTAAATGACGTCATGGTGGTTGAGTAAGGAATTCAGATAATCGGTGCTTTCTCCAGTGACAAATTATGTTTAAGTGCAATTGATACTGTAGACACTGAAACGATTCTTGGACAAAGCATTCGTGCCTGCAACACGTTACAATGACGTCATCTAACAGAAAGAAACGAAGTATCCCATGACATCTTCACGGGTCAAAAAAGTAGATAAAAAATGGTGGTTTAAAGGACATAAATGTAGCAACTGATAATACAAACATAATATTTATTTTTAGATGAAACCGACATTTCTCTGTCCG
This sequence comes from Laupala kohalensis, assembly GCA_002313205.1. NCBI lineage: Eukaryota > Metazoa > Arthropoda > Insecta > Orthoptera > Trigonidiidae > Laupala > Laupala kohalensis. The sequence goes on from NNCF01129658.1 coordinate 306,208, forward strand.
TGCCAGGTACGCAGTGCTTCAAAGATCCCATGAGAGAGAGAGACAGTTGTTACGTGATGAATATATGTTGACATCCCTATATAAAAATATCTCTATCTTATCTCAGTAATATACAAAATTATTAACCTATTTTAAAGGATAAAAATCTAGAATAACAAATATAAAGTAAGGTTCAATTCTGATGCGTTATTTCATTAATTTTTATGGTATGACAGTCACGAAGTAATTCTACTGCAGTTGCCTCGCGTCCTCCTAGAATTCTCATGTGGAGGAAACCTGATGTATTATTCCGATTTCTTGAATTTAAATACAATGCCTGATAATGCTTACTTGAAATTTAAATACGATCAAAAATAAAGGATCGATATGTTGTGAAAAATTTAATTTTATTAGTGTTTAGGAAACATGTCTGTTTTTAACAAAGGGTTGTTTTATTTAATGTTGATAATATGTGCAGACGAATAATATGACTAATTAAATACAATGCATTGTAACTTATACAGGGACACACCATTTACAATGTTTATTGCCAATTAGCGTGCGGACTTGAAGGACGCTTTTATATTTAAACCATTTGTCTCTCATAGTAAGTTCGGTGTGCTCTGTACTGCGAAGATTAGCTGGTTCGTAATAAATCCACGTAAAATATTTCCAGGTTTCAATTTGTCAGCTACACCATAGTTGATACAACCATTACAAAGAGTTTTATCATACAAAGCTCCAAAAATTGCAAATTTGGAAATATTTTGTAGTAATTGGTATATTATCATTTCAGTGAAGGAGGTATTGAACAGTCATTCAATCTACTGACATTAAAGCATAATAACAAATCAAATCATCTCATGTATCATGAAGCATAATTACAAATTACATCAGTAAAACACTATTTTTAATTATTTACGAATAATTTTTTTTTTCATATTAATGACACACAATTACTGTATTCTACACTCTATTTGACTTTGTGACAGACTATTATTAATTGATAAAATAAATATAGAGAAGAATGTAAATTCAAAACATCTTATGGTTTCTTAAAATATCAGACCTAAAGTCAACAAAACGATATTGAAAAGACAATTGTTTGCCTTTTTAGGTCCGAAAAAATCTTATATCAACTACCAAGAAATGTAACAATTTGTAAAAACGTTGATCAGTTCCAAAATAAAAAATTGACTTTTCGATCAAACACAAGGAAAGGACATGTTAGAAGTTCTTCAATCAAATAAACAATCAAGAAAATAAGATCAAAAACGTAAAATGATTATTTTACGGGCTATTCTAGTAATTATATTGTCAACGTAAACCTTACCCTGAATATCAATTTCTTTATCTGAAATATAGACATTAAATGCAATTTGTTGTATTGTTCTTTTTTAAAGAGTTTGATTAGTTATGTAGAATTTCATTTTTGTACGTATAATATTTTCTTTAGGAAAATAAAGACTTTAAGCTAAAATAATTATTTAGTCCTATAAAAGCCAGGGAGACCTCACGTACTGCAGTGAACCGCCTAGTTCATAAGTCAAGAAAACGCTGTTAAAGATATAAATTTGATGTTTTAATTGTATTAGCTATTATATACTGGAGAAAATTGCAAGAATTTTTAAGTTTTGTTTAAATTTTGTATTTATTAATTAATTATTGAATAAATATCTCCTTATTTTTTCTGTATAAAATAAACCTTTCAGAAAGGTATCAAGATATTTCATCATTGTGTATCTTCGGATTCGAGTAAAGAAACGTCGATTCTACCCGCGGTTTTCAAAACACCCTCATTATCGGCAGGGTTTTAATGAGAAATACAATTAGTAGTATTCATAAAAACTCTGAAAATTCCGTATTCTATTCGGAAATCATAAAAAAACATATTAAGGAAAATTTCTTCACGCCATTCACTAACGAGAAAATGATGGAACCACTTAAGTATTTGCCCCATTTTGATAGCACAAAGGGAGCGAGAAAATCAGAAAATGAACTTCTGTTCTAGATCTCTCTTCCTTATCTCTTTGTTTTCGAGTTTCCAATTCCTTTGGAGAAGAGGGTTGATGACAAGGTCTGTGAGTGACATTAATATGAAGACAGAGCAACTAAAGAGCGGCGAAAGAATTTTAATGCATGGGGTGATCCAAAAAACTTTTATCATCCAAAAAATAAACAATGCATTGCAAAAATCAGGTACAAACTGCGCGTGACAACTTCAATGACGGAAGCAAGAGACCATACCATCGATTCCCATCAAGAAAACTAATATGAAGAAAATTGACAAAATACCGGTTCGGGATGGAGTAATAAATATAATATACTACACAATCACAATAACAATAAATATAATAATAAACTTCATTTTGTGAATTATATCACGCACCTCATGAGAAATACGTAAAAAGATTTCAAATAACATTCTCGGTTTCGAAATTGAAATTTTGAGGGGTTTATTAATGTTTTCCGATTTTAATAATTATGTTTTAGAAAAAAGTTTTATCAAAATCTGCTACATTTGAAATTTTACCGCAAAAAATTAAACGTGAATTTTAATTTCGGAAATTACAACATAATTTGATCTTATATGAATGTCGTATTTTAGAAAGAAAAAATGTAATTTTTCGTTTTGTGGCGTGCTACAAATTTTGACCTTTCTAATTGTACTTTTGGAATTAATTTAATCCAAACATTTCATAATATTATAATCAAAAAATGTCACCTAAAACATTTCGTAAATTGTCTTCCGATATAAACAAGTAACTTATAATGTTCGAATTAAGATTATAAACTTATCAAAAGTATATTTGATAGTGAATATGAAAGCAACCTGGAATTGGAGGTAAAATACATTAAACTGAAAAATGGAAAATTATCTCTAGTGACTCGGTGATATGTTCTAAACATTTGAGGTTTTACATGAGCGCTTAGTGGCGTATGAAAAAAGTAGAGCAAACATGTGCTCGAGAAATGCTTCAGTTGGATACGCTTTGTTTTTCTTTTTCGGTCTTTGTGGTAAAAGTATAGTCATTTAATATATATATAAAAAAGAACATTCACAGGAAAGTAGGTAATTAAAAAAATATTTTAATCAAAATAGTTTTATTAAAAGTGGTTTAATAAAACTATATGGAAATGAAATTATATCTGAAAATTAACGAGAAAAGGTACATGCTGTTTATGCACATCACTAGGGTAATGATAAATTTGAAATGAATGAACAAATTTTTACAGTTCATTTAATTCAGATTTCGACATTTACCGAGTTCTTATCAGTAGATGGTCCCTGTCAATGAAACGTTACGTATTAAAACTGTGAAATCCAAGTGTCAAAAGCATTTGAAAAATGTGTCCCAAATGTATCGAATGAACTTCCAGATTTTAACTATCTAAACCCATGCGATTAAATAACATGGAATATTAAATGAGATAAAATATCACTACTATATACATTAATGTTGGATAAACAAGAGTAGGAATTGGAAGTGTTTCCTTAATGAGATTCGTAGATTCTTAAAAAGTAACTTATCATTATTAGCATATTGACTTCCCAATCCTAATTGTCTCCCAAATAAATTCGAAAGTATTGAGAGGAGAAAGAAACATTATCGAATAGATCGACATAGGAACCTCATTTTATTTTTACATATATTAATGAAGTAATTTAAGTGGCAGTACTGAACCTTAAAAATCATCATTTACATTACTTTTGAAACAATATAATTTCAGGATTTGCGTACATTCTTCAATGTTCTCGTTTACTAGTTACTTTTAGTTAGACTGAATTTCATGTGTTTGTGGTGAGCTTAATACATAAATTCGTCATACATACTAGTACCTACATTCATTATATGTCGTGTTTTGCAGAAGTTTCTGTGGTAATTTCAAGAGCTTTGACTTGCACAGAAGAAAATCCTTTAGAAATGATGATGATTATTATTATTCATTTAACACTTCATAATTATTGAAGTAAATGATTCTAGGTATGGTGTCGCAGTTTAAGGAAGCGAGAATTTATCATAGATTTTAACATAATAATTCTTGCAAACATTGTATGGTACTTTCCAGTTCATAAAATACAGTTGATCATTTACTGTCTAAAATTGTGTAATAAAAGGAATAAAGTAATCTATTTCATCGTTAATAAATATATACAACTGTGAAGTAAGTTCTTTCAGATCTATCGGATAATTACAATTATATTTTATAGCGAACTTACATCGTGGTTTAAAAATATTTATACATAATTTTAGAATGTGATCTAATTACTTTGTATAACACTGAATTATTCAGAGGTTTTAGTAACTTCAATGAAAACTATGATTTGAATGTACTCATCCTGAAATTAAATCATTTTTCAAAACATAATATAATTGTGTGTGATCACAGAAAACAATTTACATGAAATTCGGAATAACCTTATTCGAATGAAGTTCCCACCACAAATATTTGTAAAAATATTAATCTGTACTTGGTATATTGCGGAGCCGTACACTGTGGTCCGTCACAAGTTAGTAGAAACATTTGAAAACAGGGACGCGTAAGGCGCGGTAGGAGTGCGGAAAGCAACTGACGGTGAGGTGGGGTGGAGGGTGCACGTATAGGGGTGGGAGAGGGCGCACAAGAGATTATCCCACTCGCTTGTTTTGCCGAGTGCGTGCCACATGGAGTGTTAGTAATTTATGCCCGGCGCAGCACTGTTAAAAGGCCCTGCAGATGATAGAGGAATAAAACCTTATTTTAAAGAGCGACGCTCGACTGCGTGCGAGGGGGGTTGGAGGTGGGGAGGGGGGAAGCGGGGTGAGAATGGACGTCGAAACTGTGGGTCATACTGCGTAAACATAATGGTCAAGAGCACAGTTTACGTCCTTGAATGGCCTCTATGTTTACCGAAAGGAATTTGGCGAGTCCGGCCTTCACAACATAATTAAAAGAAGAATCAGAAAATTTACTGCTGGGAAAAATAAAATTATTTAAATTGCACGGAAAAATAAAAATAAATTTAGATATTTTCATGTTGTATAATCAGTTCTTGTGCTTTATTAATTTCCTCATATTGTTATAGTTAAACGTAAATAAATAAATGTATTGTCAAAAAACAGTGCAAATTGCGAATTATTAATTTACTGTCCGGAAGCAAGCTTGGAACCATCCCACAATTAATTCTGATTAAGGGCCCTATGGCGGAGGCGGATTGAAAATTTCAGAAAATTCCTAGATAAGATAAAAAGTTAGCTAAGTGCTATAATATCAATATAATATGAACAAATTTATTTTATTTTATTTTATTTTTGTTTTAATTTTTTATTTAAGATTCTCATAAAACGCTGGGAAATGAATGCTAAGAAGATTAACAGAACGTGGGTTAGAAAATGGAATAAAATACGGAGATTAATTTTTACACCAAGAAAGAACAAGAATCGTCTTGCAAATTGCAAAATTGAAATAAATGTGAAATTGACATAAGTTTTCCAAATATATTACTTTTTAAATATAATTCTTATGTATCGCACCTCAACTTATTTGTATGTTTAAAATATGAGGGAACCAAAAAATGCAAAACGTTGGTGCTCCATAACACGACATATTAAATTGTCTAAACTCAATTGTCTAAAATTAAGTCAGATAAGGTAACCGAAAATTATTTTCGAAAATAAATTAGTAGCTTTCGATAAAAATTATAGTCGAAGATTTCTGATATGAATTTGCTTCCTAACATTGTTGTCATTTCTAGATCTTTTCAAAAACAAACACTGTTCTTATACTAATATATGCCCTTTCTTCTTCTAAAAAGTTCATGGATTCAATTTATGTTTATCCATTAACTTCATTAATGAGATAAGAACCAATAAATTAAAATAATGAGACATAAATACATTTTTAGTGGGTGATCCCAGTTCCCCAACAATACACCTTAAAATACGTTCTATAAAGAAAACACTATTACTATTTGAGTCGATGATGAAAATTACCAATAGCAGAGAGGGCGGTATTTTCAAACCAAATAACAAAGATGTGTAATACAAAGACACGACATAACGGAAAGGGATAAGAACGTAATTTACATCCGTGAAAAGTTTGTTTACTCAGATATTAATACTCGAACTTCCAAGATAATGCACCTACAATCATGTATAAAGATAAAATTATTTTAAGCTTTTAAATACAAAAAAACGTGTCTTTCGAAGGTTGAAAAGAAATTCTTATACACTTTTGTAAATTCAAAACAGAGCGGACTGTAGTGTCTCTGCCGTAAAAATATTCTCTGTGGCGCAGGGAAATATTTCGACACCAGTGGGCCCAAACGAAATGTTCAGTCCGCAAGAAACAAAAAGTTCGTAACAAAGTTATTGAATTCATTCAATTGTTGACATTTCTTGTTTTTTATTTTATATATAATGGATCAATTTGTGCAAATTTGGAAAAAGGAATCATGTATGTAGCACGATATAATAGGAGATAGTAATTTGCAAAACCTCATCTAACACAATATACAGAGTTATAAATGTAATGCAGAATATCTCAGTAAACAATATAACTGTAAAACATTTACACCAAATATATTTATTGGAAAATATTGTATAAAACTGAACACAATTTTGTATGAGATGATGCATTAATATATACTATTCCGTGAAATTTTATGTAATAGAAGAATGTTTCAGTTCCTCGATTTTTCCCGTTGCACGAGTTTTATGTAGCGTAATATTTCGTAAAATAAAAACTCTTTACCCATGAAATGAAGAAGCAGAAGAAGAAACTATACTCCAATTCTCACAAAAAATACCATGAAAATATACTAATTAATAGCATTTAAAATTTAAAAAGTTTTCGGTGAAAGAAGGCTCATAAAATATTTCTTTCTTAAGAACATCAAAGGCAGTCTGGTAAAAGAAGAACTTCTGATGCTTCTATTAATCGTTTTACGAAATATTACAGAATTAAAAGCTTCAGTCTAACTGCATTATAAAACTAGATAAAACGTTTTCTGAACGTAAAAACAGAAAAGAAAAAAACGTTTTGAAAGGTACTTTCCTTTTCGATTTGATTGCACCAAGGAGATGCTTAAACGTATTAATGTCCGTTTTTTATTTGTTTCTTTGTTGCCTCACAAGTATCACAACGTGAAGACTGATTTCTCACCAACTCACATGATTTTGTGAAGAATCTGAAAAGTCCTGAATTTCCTGGATATCTCAGGAATGGAAGTGGCATCTGTTTGCGTGAAATGATGGGAAACCCGGCGGCAAACACTTTTCGTTTTTTAACCCAAAGGCATAAATGATTTTTTCTTTCCTGTTACAGTGCTACAATGTTCTCGCTCCTAATCTCTCGCGCAGCGGTTGCGGTGCGAATGTTTAAACTTCTCACTTTTTATCAATTTACTTGGAAAATTCACAGTAACACGGTTTTCATCTTGTACGAGACCTTGTATAGGTTATTGCAAATCGTCTTATCTCTAGTAATATTTTAATGTATTTTAACGATTTTGAAAGGAAAATTTTAAGAATCTGCTAGCAGATGGGTCCGAGACAACGAGAAATTACGTAAAATTCAAGGAAGACATGAATTTTTAAATAATAAAAAAGCTAATAGTAACAGAAAATGTATAAGAGTTATTTAATAACTGCATCCTTTGTACAATCAATAAGTTATAAGAATATTTACGTACCTATGTACTTACATAAATGTTTGAGTAGTCATTAAAATATCCAACTATAAATTACCTAATTTTCAATATAAATTATCTAATTATATATCGGGTAAATTTCATAAAATTGTAAGTACGTTATTAAGCAACGAATTTGGAATCAACGACTTTATGAAACCATTCCTAGTAGGAGGATTATTTGAGAAATGGTCACCCTGATAAAACAGAGTTGGAACACTTTCTAACATTGAAACCAACACTTAAGTAGAAACGCACAATGGACAGACAGTATGTTCGCATCGACGTCAAATAAGGACTATGATGGTTAGCGCGCGTCGTAAATACCTCGCAACTCGTAGCAAAATCATCAGTAATTCTGGATTCTGAGAGACATATACAATCATGAGATGGTTTTGGCATCTTCATACCTCGTGGGAAAGGGTTTCAACATTGTTGCTAATCATCTTACAAAAGAAAGATACATATTTGAAATCATTGGCTCCGAAAATTTAAGGTTAAATCTGACTAAATAGCACAAATCTGACTTTTGAAATTTGCTATCAAAGCATTAGGTTCATCCGTAAATTTAGAAGAATAAATTATCTTGCGCATTTATATTATGTAAGAATGATTTTTATTACAGTTTTTGGTCGCTTTTTTCATCTTAACACTTTTTTTTTTGGGGGGGGGGGGGGGGTACTAAATTTGCTACTCAACAGTATACCCTATTTGAGTAGTTCTGTATTATCTGTCAATGAAACATCTGAAATTGATAAATTTATTTAAAAAATAATGAACGGAGGTCGGGGGTCTACACAAAAAAGAAAAAACAGTAACGGTGTCTACGGGACAAAAATGTTTGGGGATCTATGCTACACCCAGTGAGACACGTCCCCCAGGGGGCTTACATCTAGTAAGTACGTGTTTGGCGAACACGGGGCCCCGAGCTGAGTCTGGCATTACTTCCACTTACTTGTGCCAT
>NNCF01129658.1:324568-354320 GCA_002313205.1 Laupala kohalensis
AAAATACTACCCAAATAAAGTACTTCCTAAGGGAGTCGCCTCAGATGAGGAGTTTAGTCTCTACGAGACCACCTCAGAGGTCTTTGGGTTTCACAAGTTGAATGAGAGTGGTAGACGGGATGGCGCAGTCGGTAGACGCATGAGCGCGCTGAGCTCAAGGTCCCGGGTTCCATTTTCATTCGACGTAACATGATTAATGAGTACACGAGTTTTAAAATATTAACACAGTTCTACATCTCAATCAATAGATTAACAATTATAAAATCTACATTAAAAAAGAATATCTTCTCACATTCCCTATCTTTGAATTAATAGCTCCGATGAAGATACTGTGAAACGAATGTCTATTGATGCGAGCACGTAATGGGGAAAACTAAAAGCTAAGATATGATCAAACATCAGACGCAATTAAACAACAGTCAATGTGCTTCCTTAGATCCAAGATACGAACTCTGGTAACGTCAAGTCCTATTCATTGTTTCTATACGATCTCGTAAAAGACGGAACTTAATCATGAAAGTTGCATTAAGATTCAGTTTATTTTGATATGGTGAAGACGACAGAGCTTAAAAGATGAAAAATAAACTGCTAGAGGGTGTGTTAATAGTTTCGATGTGTTTCTGCATGATAACCGGATCAGTTATTGAAGATTCGGTATACTTTTCGGGTCGCTTTCGTAACCCAGATGTTCTAGTGGTGCAACCGAACCAAATTCCGATCCACAAACCTCAGTTTAAGTTTTCTCTGTCCAAATTTGAGCTTCTGAGTGAAACACTACTTAAAGTGTTTTTGGTAAACCTGCCTAGTTTAGTGTTTTCTTTCCCTGAATACGAAGCAGAAAATAATAGAAATGAAAGCGAAGCATTTTTGGCAACAAGTGTTTCATTTGTGTTTGTTTTGTTGGAGGAAACCAATGTTAGCATCGATGATGCGTTGGATTACGTGACAAATTTGACAGTGTGGAACCCAAGAGCTTTGCACTTAGTCGCTGCTTCGGGACATAGAAACGCTGTACGTTACCTGCGCAGTTTATGCTCACATGGTGTAACTTTCGGTACGATTCTGGTGAAGAAGAATGATAATTATGTGGATCTAATAGGGTGGAAACCATATTCTTCAAAAATCGAATGCGCATGTGCGTCAGAAAATAATTTATATCGTAATGTTATTTCAATCCGTGACGCCAAATTTGAAATTTCAGAGTACTTCAAATCACTGCTCAGGGCACGAAAATGGGACCTGCAAGGGTGCGAAATAATCGTCAAAACAGCGTTTTGGGAGCCGTATAACATTCAAGTGACCGAATCTTCGTCTCTGAACGACACATCGACTTGCGACGGCCTCGAGATTCGACTTCTTCGAGTTCTCGCGGAAAAATTGAACTTTCGCTTTCGATTTGTGGAGTTGGTTGACTCCTTGTCGACCTTGTACGAAGACGATTCGGACGTGTTGATGTGCGCAATAACTCGATTGGTAGCCTCCGATCTCATTCGAGATCCTACGAATCCTTATTGGTTCGATTCCGTGAACTGGTTCGTTCCAAGTGGTTCACAAACTTCCCGTTGGGCGAGTGCCAATAAACTCGTCATGTCAACCATGTGTCTGCTCACGATAATAACGTTAACTGTAGTGTCAGTGGTTTGGGGCGTGTTTGAATCCGTGAGTCGTAAGATTTATCAAAGAAGTACGTACAAACAAAACTCGTGTTTATCGGGTCTTCACGCCTTCGCCGTTATGTTGTGCGGGGCAGTATCATCACAGCCAAGATCGACTTCATGTCGCATAGTGTTTATTCTGTGGGTGATATGCAGTTTCTTTCTGAACTCATCTTTCCAATCGGCTTGGGTTGGAATTGTGACGAAACCATCTGAGGATGAGCCAATCGAGGATGTTCACGAACTTATTAGTAGTAAGATCGATTTGGGAGTGGCTGATTACTTGGCTCATTACTTTGACGAATTTGAGGATCCTTTATACACTGAGATTGGAAAACGAGACAAAAAATGTTACTGGCAATCTGAGGAATGTTTACAGAGTGTTGCGTTTCAGAGAAATAAGGCGGTGATGATGGAGAAATCTCACGTTCAATACATGATAGCTCGAAAATACACGCACAATGGTAAGAAACTTATCTCCGTCATGAAGGATGAAGTATTTCTCTATCCCATTATTATGTATTTTAAAAAGGGAAACATTATGGTGGATATTTTCAATTACTATATTGGACATTTTCTCGAAGGTGGGTTACTTACGAAGTGGTGGAATGAAATTCGGCGTGTCTACGCCGAAATGTACGTATATAAAATGGACGGTACTGAGACGAGTGAATCGATCCAAGCTGATAAAAACGCTGAAAATCTCATCCAATTGACCGGTTATTGTTTACTCTATGGATACGCTCTTTCAACAATAGCATTTCTTTGTGAAATACTTTGGATAAGATGGTTTCAATCGAAGATATCATTTAACCTGCACCGGAGAAATATTAGACCCTTTAGCAAAAGAAAACGGTTTTCATAACGACATAATGTTTTCAAAAGTGAGTAATGCTACTAAGTTTTAAAAATTAATGAGATTCATTTGTTAAACATTTTGTGGGGTCTCAAAAATGGTGTGTGAAGTGCCCTTTACACATCACACAAGACAAATACACATTTGAATGCGTTTTAAAAGAATCAACATAAGTTTTAAACACTGGTGGTGATATGTACAGAATGTGTATAATTAAACCAATGTTGGCTTTTCTTTTAGCAATTCACTGTTAATTTTCACACAAATTGACTTGGTTTTTAATTAAAATCAAAACATTTTACTTACGTCGACACAAAAAACTACGTCGAAGCTTAAGTTAGTTATCTATTCCTATATATGGAATGGGCAAAATAATACGGAAAATATTTATAAGACTGATACGAAATTTGTGAATGAACAGGAGAACTACCGTCACAGAAAATGCTAGAAATAACCACCGTTGATGAGCGCTGTATGATCAAACTGTGTGATACCCGTAGCACCTCTGCTTGAGGGATAGCTGCAATAGCGTTGGTTTGTCTTTGAGTTTTTAAAAAATGTTTTCAATGTCCTGCTTTAGCACTTCCAGTGTGTGACGATTATTTGAGCACACCCGAACTTTCAGTTTGCCCCACAGGTCAAGATGATCAGGTGATCGAGATGGCCAGAATATTTTACTGTCTCTGCTGACTATCCTCTCTTCATCAAATATATCAAACTCGTAACAAGGTACTTGTGGCGGTGAGCGTGTGCTATTGCTCTGTCGACATCACCAGTAGCCATTTCTAGAATTTTCCGTGAAGGGCAAATCTGTTCATTGAAATGGGCAATTCCGTGTCACGATTACAACTCTTTTCCAGTTTTATTTTTCCCATCCTGTATACTAATGTGGAAATTCTTTTTTACATGTATATACAAACAAAGAGGAATGTTTTCGATGCTGACTACTCTCGACTTCACGTGGATATGTAATGTAATATTGGATAAGTAATTTTTATGTTAAATTTGTATTTTGTTTGCTCTTTCTTAAATCCCCAATTGCCGCATATTCAATATGTCCCTTATTTATGTTATGCGTCCCCTAGACTTAGTGTATATTAACAACAGGTACCCCTCAACCCATATGTTAGAGGAAATACTGGGTACATGAAATTACTGGTTCTACTGAAAAACAAATTAGTGCGTAATAAATCATTGTTACATAATTAATCATTACTACTCCTAATATTCCGTGAGAAGTAAATCACCCACATCAGTAAACAAGTTGGAACTCATATTCTCGATCATGAAAATGTTTTCAATAGCTATCAACAGAGATTTAAACATTTACAACTGTAACGTCGCAGGTACCCAGCATTTTATACTATTTAGATCGTACATTAAGCATAATTGCGCAAATTCTGTACTTTTAATTACATTTTCAATCGTCATATACATGAATATGCAAATGTCCCCTTGAAGTATCGTACGTTAGAGCACTAAAAGAGATAATGATTAGTAGGGCCCGGATTTTAATGACAAGTCATGTATTCTTTCTGAACCTTAAAGTGAATTTTACAACAACTTATGCACGAATCCAGGTATTGTAGTGTAGAAAAATGTATTTTTATTGTGCATGTAAAGTCATATTTACACCTTATTTACTAATAGGTCATATTTCGGCCAAAGTTTGCCATAAATGCATATATTTGTCATATTTTTAAGGACACAAGATTAAAAAGATTAAAATGTGTCTCACATGATAATGTTTCAAGTGATATTATGTCAATTACGCAACAAAGCTTTACTTGAAACGTCGACAAGCAGCGTAGCACACTATTCGGTTTTTCGCTGCGTAACCCATTGTTGAGCGGGGTCGACTAATCACTCTCAAAGCCGATATAAACATCGCACACGTGGTCACACTATTTGGTTTGAACCCTAACTTAGTCTGGTAGAACATGCCGAAAGTAATGTGCTCCAACAGCATGAAGCTCCAGGGTTTTGTTCGTGATTTATGAGAGAAGTTCTTCAGCACTGACGGGGAAAAATTATTTTGTAAACTATGTGAAGTTAAAGTTAGTGCAGAGAAAGGCTTTAATGTGCAACAACACTGTAATACCTCGAAACACAGCAGCTGTGTGAAGAGAAGTACTGAAAATGACAGCAGCCAAATCTGTTGTTTGAGCAGACTGGACCATCTTCAACTGTGCAATCGTTCTTCAAGAACTTGTGTGATATGGTGTCTTGCTACATTCCATTGGAGAAGCTGAAGAATCCACACTTCAGAGTTCTTCGAGAAGTACACAACACATCCAGTTCCAAATGAATCAACATTGATAAAACACTATTTATCCGTGTGCTACGAGGAGGTTCTCAACAAAATACGAATAAGTGTTGCTAACCAAAAGGTCTGGGTGTCCATAGATGAAACCACCGATGTGGATGGGTGTTATGTTGCTAACGTTGTTGTTGGTGTTCTAAAAATTGACGAACCTAGAGAAATTTTCCTCCTAACGTGTGAAGCTCCCGAGAGTAAACAACTCGACAATTTCCATTTTGTTCGACAATTCTATGAATCTACTGTGACCGGATGGTGTGAACAGAGGGAACGTTTTGCTACTAGTAACATATGGTGCTTCATAGATGGATGGCTAAAGCAGTCAAGGGGCTGCAGATTCTCTACCCTAGTATGGTGTACGCCACTTGTGTTACGCATGCCTTACACACAGTTGCAGAAGAGGTGCGATCAAATTACTCTGATGTGAAAAAAATAAATTTCCTGTGGCAAGAAAATCTTTGTAAAAGGATGCAGAAATTCAAGGAACAAACACTGCCCCTCCCCCCTCTGCCTGTTCTTACGCGGTGAGGTTCTAGGCTTAATGTTGCTGAATATTACTGCACAAACTACACCGAAATAAAGCAAATCTTCTGTGAGCTTGATAGCAATGAATCAAATGCAATGAAAACTGTGCAAGAAGTCTTTTCAGATACCTTGTCAGGAAACTTGGCATACATCAACACCCACTTTTCAGTAATATCAAAATCCATCACACAACTAGAAGCTCCTGGTACTCAGTTGTGTGACGCCCTGGATATTGTGAAACATGTGCAGAGTGAGTTGGGCGAGCTCGTGGTCAAGTGGCTGACATAGGGAGCAACAATTTGCAAAGTGTTCTCCAGCGGAATCCTGGATATTCTACAATGTGCAAAATTAGTGACATAATTTCTGAGAATGTCGCAGCATTTAAAGACAGTAAACTGAAACTGTCCTGCTGTGACCTCGCTGCCTTCAAATATGCTCCTGTGACGTCTTGTGATGTGGAGAGGAGTTTTCTTCAGATACAAAACATTCTCAGTGACAACCGTCGGTCTTTCAAGTTCGAAAAACCTCAAAATTCACCTTGTGATCCAGTGCAAATTTGCAGAAATTGAAGACTGAGAGAACGTTGGAATCTTTAAACAAGTATTGTGCAGTAGCAAAAACAAGGTTTTATTGTTGGATAGTTCTTATTGTACTGTGCTTCGTGTTTTGTTTTGTTTTTTCAAACACATGCACAAATTTTAAAAATAGGTGCTAGTTAGTTTCAAAGACTTCAAAAACCAAGTACTATACTCACAATTTGTTCGAATATTGTATTTATGTTATATAAAAATATCAACAAGAATTTTTTTTAAATAAACTTATATAAAGTCATTTTATTTTTTAAGATCATATTTATATAAGTTTTAGGGCATAAATGCTTGCACATTTCACTGACATTTAGGTTAACAAAATCCGAGCCGTAGTGATTAGACAGGTGAGCCTGTGCAGCCGCTCCGAGCATGTGCACCGCAAGCCAATCGTGTATCAGATTTTTTTTTCGGTGCGGGCGTATTAGGATACCTTTTCACACCTACAACGCAATCAAACATGTTATATGAATCTGTACAGCACCTTTCACCCTCTCAAAAAATATCTTGCGTTTAATTGAATGGCCAATATCCCCTCCACCTCGATGCGCAATGGCTCACCTTGTATTATTCCACCATGCTTAAAACGTGTGTCAGGATTCCTATTATTTGATATTTTACCTTCTCCTTTCCGAGAAAACAATTTAAATTTGCATGAAGGAAAGATGCTTACATGACTCATTTATTTGAAAATGACGGAATTTGACTACTTGCGTACTGACAAATGAAAGTGTATGGTAAGTAATAAACAATACTCATACGGAACTGTACGTACTGTACGTAATACTCCATTTTATAATATCATGTACTACTCATAAATTTTGTGATGCTCTGTTTCCATTGTTGATGCTAAATATGAAATATAGTGAAACTTGCCTGCAACTAGAAGTTATGAAGAAAAGTAGTATTTGCAATATTATTCAGGGTTATAAAATAATCTTACTACACAAAAGTAAACGTTTGTAATTTCATACAGAATATTAGTTAGATTCAATTTTCAAATGAGGTGAACCTACTATCTTGTGATGGAGTAATGGAACAGTGAATGGTGTAGAAGTATCATTTTTCTGGGTAAGGTGAGGGCATTCCCGTTAAAAAAGCACATCGCATGACAAAACGCAAGAGATAAGTTGCGTTCTTTCTCTCTTAATCACACGTGTTGAGATAAGATGCTACCATTAACTTCTGCATGTTAGTAAAGCGAAAGCCTAAAAATAAAAAAACAAAGTTTAAAAGTAACGAAATTATTTTCGAATTTGTCAGATACTCTGATTTCCAATCTTTTGTTTAGTTTTGAAAACGTTTATCAGATTATACGCTTTCTGTTAATTATATTAACTTATATCGTGAGGGAGATGAATATAAACGTTAGTTATGTATAAGTTTTGTTTTGTATTTCGAATGAAACTAGCTTAGCCGTGTTTTATTTTACGTTGTAATTGAGAAAACTTTTTAATTTGATAACATGTTAGTCAACAATCATCCATAAGAAAATATATTTATTAAGAAATATTTATTAAATGTGGTGTGTTCTCAGGACATACTTGTGTGCAGTGAGGGAGACGGTAAAATTGGACGAACGGGTTTAACTATTTTCCAATGCATTTTCTTCGTCCGATTTTTATTTCCTCTTTTCGTTTATTTAGCATAACATTGCTTACTTTACAAATATCCTCAGAATGTCAATATTTATTTCATATATAGTATTAAGAACACACACAAAAATTGTACTTCACAAGCTGAATAGAAGTCTTGATAAATGCAGATGAGAACACAGCTTCTTATTGCGAGTGAACGATCTCATTTGAACAGTTGCTTCATTCGGAAACAGGAATCTCACCAAAATTACAATTCCACGACAACCATCCTGCCAGGCTTCATTTATTTCCTGATGAAGTCTTAAATCTAAACACATCATTTATCCCTATTGTTGCGAGAACCATTAGCAGCGATGTTTTGTTGTCTTTGGCAACGAAAACGAAATTTCTCGTCGCGTTGGCCTCCCTCCATGTAAGAAAATACGCTGAAGAAGGTGTTTCTTAGAGGGGTGACCGCTTTGTGACAATTACACCCGCGCGGGAAAGATTAAATTATATAGATAACCATTAGAGGAAATTGGACTCTTCCAAAAGCGTCCGCGCGGGGCGCTGCCGTAGAAAAGCGACGACAAAGGGGCGTCGTGGTTAGGGGGAGTAGGAGGGCATCGCTTGAAGATAGGGATGCGCATAAAAGACGGAAGTCTGCGCGGAAGAAGAGCTTTTTATGAGCACAAGCGAAGACTTGGGAGCCTTCGCAGATCGGGGGAAGGGAAGCGTGTTTGCAGACACGTGTCATCCCCGGATGCACGTGCGGGTGCTCCGCAAGGGTCGAATCGCGGATCGGAATGAGTGATGGCTCATGAGACACTCATTAGACGGAAGGTACTTAGCAAGAGTGTTTTCATATATATCCTATTCAATATCAGGAGTTGTCAAGTTGGAGAATACATATAACACATGGTCTCTAGTATGCCAATAGATTGACAGTTTCATACATTGACATGGACTTATTTTTGTTAGTTTATAAAAATTCTGACACTTTTTACAATCCTAATACTGTTTGCTAACTGTTCTTATAAATTAATAAATAATAATTGAATTAATACTAAATTTATATTTATCACAATTTTAATAACTCTTTCTATCTTAACATTAATTTCAAAATTGCTATCAACAAAATCAATCGTAGATCGAAAAAAAAAATATCCTTTTAAATGTGGATTTTATCCTACGAGTTTTGTTTGTGATAAAACGTTTAGCATTTTACAGGACTTACTTATTAATTCTGTACACAATACATAAAGCAGGAGGGAGCGAGTAAAGCAAATGCTATTTGTTCTTCTCTTAGTGTTACAAATGCAGAACAAAAAAGATCAAAAGCAAATGGAATGACAAAAGAATACATGAACTTAAGATACATATCTCCATTATGTGGGGTTCCAACAAAAGGATCAGATAAGGTAATGGTTAAATGGAAGATTGTATCAATTACAGCGTTCTAGCTTTATTACGTCGCGGCAGAAGTGCAGAATACAACAGGGTAGTTGCATATGCGGAGATATGGTAACCTATACTTTGGAGATAAGTAAATTTGTCTTTGGTCTTCTGAGGTGTTCCAGAAGACAATTCACTTAAAGCCTTGTAGACATATAAATATTCCGTTTACACATGTACGAGTAATTTATAGAGAAAAGTGTTATAACTCTCGATATTTTAAAATAATTATTCCAAGTTTTGCAACAACATCCTGTGATCGATTAATTGCTCGTCTAATCGATTAATTGCTCTGGTAACGTATGAAAGAAACCTAACGAAGTAATTATCTGTTAACATGAAGCTCTTAATTCTGTATACCATCTCTGATAGTATCAAAATTTTGGTAACATATTTTTAAAGACTTATTATTAGCACTACATGCTTTTTAACATGTGGCTAGTAAATGAATATCTGTTTGGAGTTAGTTGTACTTAGCCACCAATAACTCTATAGTGAAGAAGTATGTACGGTCGGGAAATAAAATACAAGTGTAATGTTAGTGAACAAAGGATGAGAAATCATCATTATTATGTAATAATACTGCAGGCATTTATTTTGCGGTAAAATGTTAGAGTGCGTAATAAAAGTAATGAACATAAAAATTACTATAAAATCTGTTTCAGCATGTAACCTTTGGCTGGAAGATGCGCACATTTAAATTTTACATCAATCAAGCCCTATGCCACGAGAAAAATACAAAATCACACCGAGTTAGCCCCGTACGAAGGCATTGCACTGTGAATAACAACGACAAATATTTTCTAAGTCATGTAACTTGACCGAAAATAATGCAANCATTGCACTGTGAATAACAACGACAAATATTTTCTAAGTCATGTAACTTGACCGAAAATAATGCAATATGACTGCCTAACACGAATTGCCAACTTCTACGAATTGAAGTCATATACAAATAAATATTAATAGTAGTCACAAAAGCGAATATTTACTGTAATATTTAAAATTCAAGTTAATAACACAACCAACTAAAATGCAAGGTAATATTCGCTCGCCACATTCGATGCAGAAAGAAAAGAATAGCGCCACAAGAGCAAGTGAATTGAATCAATGGTCGATGTTGGCGATAGATTTAAATTTAAAGAAATGTGATAGTATTGCCAACATAATTTGAGGTACACTTATCATTACCCTCATGTACCATGGGGAAGTAAAAGCGTTCGCTACATTGTGTACATGCCCTGTACCAACATCAACCCCGTGAGACTAGTAATAAATAAATAGAAAGAAATATAGTCGAGAGAGCAGTTACAAACTGCGTATGACCACTACGAGAACAATAAGCCGACAGTGGTGGTGTAGTGGTAGCGTCCCGTTGAGCGGTAGAGCGTGGGTTCAAACCCTACTCGACCGAATTAGGTGACGTTTTCAGCTCGGGTTTCCTTCACCTACTCTAGTCAAATGTCGATTCGGTACCATAAATTCCCAGGCAACCCAATATCTATCTCTCCAAATTCCCTCTCCCCAGTCAAACGGTTAGGTGGAAGAGCAGTCCTCATGGCCTGAACCTCCTTTTGCCAAAAGACATTAAATAAATAAGTAAACTAATTTACAATAAACTAATTATCACAGTGCGTTCTCGTTCATGGCTTTTCTCTTTCGCTACATTCCCTCTAAGTCCTTGTTTCATGACCGAGTATAGTTTTCGATGCTTTGGGAAATACACTTGGAACCTGTCTGAAGTGAAGTGCCAAAGGGTATTCGGCGGGTGAAAGTCCACCTGCGAATTTGCCGAAGCACACCACACGCGAACACTATGGGTGTAATTCATACGGCGAGCGATGAGAGTCAATAAAACAAAATAAACTTAAAACGTAGGATTTAATATTAAGAGATAATGTCATTATTATATTATCATCATTGGGACTTTAGGGTTCGCCGATATCTAGGTCATTAGAGCCGTCAGAAAAGAGCTAATGGAAGTTGGATTTTCGAAATACATTAGTGGTGTTTTCGAGTTACTTTAAATATCGTTTATTATTTTTATTTATGATTCGCGATTAAAGATGATTCATAGATTTAAAATCAAAAAAATATTAACGAATATAACATGAATGTGAGTGGCAAGCTTCAGTATTGTAAATGAATACGCCAACGATTGCGATAACATTACTTAAACCAATAATATATTTTTTTTTTGAAATAGTGTCTCACATGTTGCAATGATAAATCCAAAGGATAATACATTGACAACAACTTCGGTTTCCAACACAAATTTTCTGCTACAACATAGAAAATGTAGAAGTAACTTCACTTCATGGGAGATGGAGCTAAGCAATTTCTCAATATCAGCACGACGAGGAGACGTGGTCAATATCACATTCCAGCTTTGACCCTGGGATAGTGACGGAACTTCATCTATAGCACGCTGCGTAGCTCTCGTAGTTGGTCGAGGGACTAAGATATGTGTGAGAAATCCCGTGACTTTACTGGAATCCGAACCCCGGACAGCACCTTTGTTCTTGACCCACTGAACAACACTAACTCCACCATTCCAGTTCATGGGTAATCAACTAAATTGACGTAAATATCTAATATCCCGCAGAACAACGATGTCGCTGTAAGAAAAGAAAAATGAGTGATAAGAAAGATTGAATTGGTTTCCAACAACAAACGTCGATAAAAAGTTATTAAAAGAGAGTAATATTTTCTTACGCTGCCTCTGCAAAAATTAACCTAAATCATCGATAAAAAGTTATTAAAAATAGATGAGCTAAAATGCTTCAATGTAAGAGAGAAATTTAATAAGAAAAAATCAATCATCATCAAATTTAATGGATTATTTGTTTTGTGCATTTAAAAAAGATTATAGTCTTTAAATCGACTATTTCGACGAATAGTTTAGATTTTACAAAATTGTTCATAAAATTGTGCAGCCGCGTGATACCTCGGAAGCGAGAATTCGAGCGGCGCTGTTGTGTAGTGTATACTGTCAAGTTTTGTATTAAATTTGTATTATTATGAATTTGAAAAGCTAGGATGCTGTTCATGTTATTAAAAACCAGTAAGTAAAAGAATTTTGATCTTACAATATACTGTAGAACCTCGATTATCCGGGGTAATGGGGAGAAAGGGGTCGCACGGATAAATGAAAACTACGGTTAATCGAGACACTTTCTTTTATGAATTATGTACATAAACATGCATACATATGTGTTTAGAATGTCACATTATCAGGGGTTGAAATATGAAGTAATCAGTCTTCTTTTCTTGCAATTTGAAATGATTTTCATTACTTTATTTCTAATCTTTCTCAAATTCATTACATCCTAGAAGTCAAAATTTTATTAGTACCTGAGGGTCTCTGTCTCTTTAAGTTTCGAGGAACCTACGTACAACTGTGGAAATAGAAGTACTTGGATTTATAAACGATAATACATTTATTATCAAAAAAGCAGTACAAACTGCGTATGACGATGTGAAGGACAATGAACTAATTTACTCTATAGTAGAAATGGTAGCTCAAATTCTTTTTTTCGACGGAAGAGTGTGCACCACGGTTAACCGCGAACACGGTTAATCGAGGTTCTACTGTAGATAGATTTTATTATTTTCTGATTAAAATAAGATTAGTCTAAGAAAAGTCCTTGTAATCATAAAACGGAACAAGTTACTGCCCATATCACCATGCTCGCCTCTAATCCCTCCACCTTCATCGACTGCGTCCGTTGGCGTTACGCGGAACACGCGCCTCCACCGGTGGTCGAGTGATAAATGCCCCGCTCCCAACACGCCTCCTCTGTCGACGTAATTTACGATCAGAAATCGCTGCACTAGATGTCTATGGGCCAATCGGCCTTTCAGATCGGAACCGTGAATTTGTATGCGTCTAATGGGGATATCCGGACAGTGCCAGAAATTGAATAATGCACGCTTCAATACTTCAAACCATTTCAGGTTCGATTTTTAATTGAATCGCAAGGATGCGACGAGACTGCATGGGCCGTCGACGACCGCTTCCACTAAAATTAGCGGATGAACATTCGATGCACTTTATTAAAAAATAGGCATAAAAAGATTTCGCCGATTTTAGGGGAGGTAAATTTTGCGGAGAGAATTTAAACGCAGCGAATTTACGATACGTTGAAAATTCATATTGTAATAAAGAGACTTCGTGACGGAATATATCATTTTCATACTGAAATAAATTTTTAAAAATCATACAAAATTATACATGCACGTTGAATCGAAAAAAAATGTAATCAAAATACAATATTTCAAAAATATTAAGCTTCGAAGTAAACGTAATTTGAAGCCAATTATTTCATTTTTTGTCTTGGAGGAGAATTCTACGTATTTCATCGGACGTGGATGAACGTATGGTAAAATACAAAACTCGGGCAAGGTATACGAAAATCATTAGCGACATAAAAAATACTACTGTTTAGTTTGATTTAACTTCCAATGAAATATGTACCTTCAGAGATTTACCATCATGATGTAACTGTCTAAATTTTCAATAAGTCTAAAAAATATTTCGATCATTAATTAAAATTAATATAATCCTTTTGTAATGAAAATGTCTCCTTCTCTGGTATTATTCCAAATTTTAATATTACGAATCGGACTGAACCACAACTTTCTTTTCATTATATAAAGTTTCTTTTGTTTGTTGTTTACAGAAGAAATTGTTCTCTCAGAAATTAGCTGATCGGCCTGCGAATGAATACGTGAAATCTTTTTCTCCTTCATTAACGATCTATTGGTTGTACATTCAACAAACACGAATGAAAGAATGGTTCCTAAAATCACATAAAGAATACAACCCCAAAATAACAAAACGACGAATATTGGTTTAAAAAAATTAATTTGCTCTCTACGTGATGGTCCAGGATCGTGGAAGCATGTAGCCTTTCATCTCAAATACTCTTCCCCCTCCACAAGCATCCAGGTCTCTGCAGGAAGGATCCGAGAAACTGTTGTTTCAAGGCATTTGCAAGGGAAAGCAAAGCCAGTGCTGACGTCACGTTCATTGACTTGGAGATGGCGCGCAGGAATATTTCTGCCGTCACACAGGACAATTGAAGAACGCAGTGCGAACACCACACCACATCGGACGATTACATTTGAGACATCTACTTGAAGTTCTCCCAAAGAACCAGGACAACGTAACAATAAAGTAAAAAGAGAAGAATCAAAGAGAGAAAGGAAGAATTTTTATTCGAAGTTCTGTTGAAAGTAAAATGAAGATGAAATCTGTACAATAATAATATTTATTTTTTTGAACCAATACACATTTGTTTATCGTTAGTTAATTTCACTTGCATAAAAGACAAGAAGATATGCTCCAATACTAAATGTGATACTTAACATTGTGGAATATTTTCCGACAAGTTTTACTAAACTTTTCCGTCAGAGAAAATACATGCGAGTCTAACAAAATTGATAAACTACGTATCTTAAACAGCTTAATATTTTTGAGGGTACAAAATAATTGTAATAGCGGTGACCTTTATGGAAAAATTAAAGTTACGCGGAATAGGTTCCAAATTGTGCACACGGAGAATACAGATTTGGATGTGGGATCAAAATTTAGAGGAAGAAAAGGATTTCTCCAAACTTCTAGACATAGCATTCAACATGGTAACACCATTTCGAACTATTAGGATGGGATGTCACATTTCTACATCCCAAGATTTGTCGAAATCCTTTCCTTCCCATGAATTTGGGACTCACTTCCACTCCCAGGGTACTCACTCACACCTAAAGTGTTTCTGAGACTAACTATTCATTATTTAGTCGTCTTTTATTGAGCACGTACCGGAATTTTTTGTTACAACACAAAATTAAGTGCACTATATCTTAATTTTGAATGACTAGCACGACTGATCAACACGCTGGCAGGATAATGTAGTTGATTCGTCGATATACCATACTTTTGATAGCTTAGAGCGGAAAAGAATTGAAAATGCTTTCTTTTTTTTTATTGGATTAAAGTTATATTTTGATAAATATTATTTATAGGATTAAAATTACGCCAAGATATATGATTTTTTTTAGGTAAGTTTTAACATAAAGGAAACTGTTTTGGCATTCGCCTTCGTCAGTCACGTAAAAATGATGGGGTTCTTCTCTCTTTGGTGGATCGCCGCCCGTTACATTGAAAGAAGGAAACAAAAGAATGAGGGATTTAAAATTGAAGTTTGAATAATTTACTGGTGTCTATTTAATCTGGTATGGATAGAAGTTCCTAGATACCTGATGAAACCTAATTCACGCTTTACATCTATGAATAGGGAATGTTTCCAAAATTTTTATTACACAATTTAGCGTGGGTGGACAAATAGAGAATCACAGAGCTTCTAGTGATGAATCCATTTCTTCCCTTGAGAGGTGTCATTTAAACCTCATCTCACTTCACTTTAATGTTTTGAGTCCGGTTAGTACAACCCGTTGTGGAGCAAGGTCACGATAACAACGACACACTGGCATCTGTATTCTGTTTGTGTGGGGTAGTGAAAGGTAAAAGGTTAGCAAACCACAATGTGATCTTCCGCGGATCGAGAAACCCAGCGTTTAGAACAGCGTGGAGCCACAGGCGCTGTCGATCGCATTCGGTGTCCCGCCGGGGCTGTCTGTGGCCGGGGCTTCGCCGCGCGCGCTTCTCGCTTGTTTTATTCATCACGTGATCCCGAAAGCAAGCGCGCTTCATTCGCCCCGAGAGTTCGGTTTACGGCCACCGCGAGGCCCACAGCGCTCTGGTCGTATCCTCGTAGTTATTTTCCCATTACGGCTCTTGTATGATTTGAATAGGAGAATTGTTCGATTCCTCAGTTTTGTGTTTCAGGTTAACGCGAACAACTGAAAGCGGTTTAAAACTGCGGTTCTTCTTTTCTACTCTTTACGTCATGTTTACGTTTACACCTCAAGGGCTCTAATGATCTAGACGTTGGTGAGCCTAAAGACCCAATAAAAAATACAGGATATCGATTATATCGTTTGTAAAGAAAACCTAAAAATATGATCTGGCTTAGGAATACTTCGAGGGAATTTTCGCGTGTTACCACCCATCAAATAGCATTCAGTGTTAAGAAGCGTTACATCTTCAACATGAACAAGTAAATCTAACCGATGTAATGTTAATGTGAAGTAATAAAACATTTTAATATGATGTTTTATTAAACTCATTTAGTAGATTTTAATATGTTCTAGCTCCGATGAAGTCACCATTGTAAATCCCCACACAACATTAAAATATTCCAAAATTCTTTCTCACCTCCCTGTAGGCATGCTCATTCAGAGTGTTACACCCTACGTCGTAGAGCGTAGGTTCGGATCCCGTACAAACCATGGATTTTTATTGGTTTTCGTATTATTGTCCTTTCATTAATTATTCCACCCTAATAATCTCAACATTAATCATCACTCTGATACACAAGAAAAATTGATCTGCCTACATTCTGTATCAACATAGCTACAATACAGTCCTACAACATGAAAAATATAAAAAAATATAAAGGAAATTAATTACAAGTAATTTCGGAAAATCTGAGTTCGAATACTTGTCACTCCACTGCACCTGTGTGATTTTTTAGAATTGTTTAGTTTAAACCAAGTGTTATGGAATGAACTAAACTTTTGAATAGATACACATTACCATAAAACAGTTTAACCTGCAATGATTTAGTCCTTCAAGCCACCCCAAAGGTACTATCTCGGTTCTGCTAAGACATTGTTGCTATGGCGGAGAAGAAATGCAGGGGTTGGGTGGCTACACTGAGTCAACACTCGCTCAGATAGTGCTCTTCATTTGTCTGAGCGACTCGAGCGCCGTGGTTGGCGGCTGCAGGAGATAACAGAAGCGGAGAATCATGGGACGTAGCAAGCGGAGCGATCGAGTTGTAGCTCCGTTGGGGGATGTTGGTAGACAAAGTGAACACGGTGTACCAACAGGTTCCTAAGATATCATTGTTTACATGGGTTGACAAATTTATTGGTTTTGCATAATACCTCAAGTAACAATAGAACGAAACATTGATTTTTCTGAAATTACAAATTTAACTTTTTGCATTCCCAGTGGTGAAAATTTTACAATGACACATTTGTTCTGTTGCTAAAGCAACTAAATTATGATTAACCATTTCTTTAATTCTTAGGTCAGTATTTTTAGTGTAAAGTGTTTCAAATTTTCATCAATAAATTCTGCAATAAATACTTCAACATTGAAAATATAAAAGCACTTTAAACAACTATTTACCGGGGAACAGTAGCACTTCAATAATAGGCAACAGGAGGGATTCTGAATTCATGTTTTTCATCTACTGTTAAAGGAATAATGCCCATAGAACAATAAAACTGAAATATCAGCTATTTTAATCGTAAATTTTAAAACCTCTGTTAGGTCGAAAGACCCAATGAGAAAGTACCCAATTTAAAAAAACAGTACTTCTGTAGATATATCTCAGATGATCATCACCTTTCTATAAATGTGAACAAGAAATATTTGTATCAAATTGTTTAAATAAATGAAAAATCAATTGTTTTCTTGTTGTTATGTTTTCAAGTTGTTCTCGTCACATTTATGTCATAACACTTCGGACGGTAGACAATAAATGTTAATTAAATTCTGAAATTGATAGACCATATTCTCTCAACTGTTATTCAGAAAGATCATTATACAATCATCTTTTACAAGGATATATATTCTATATAAGGAATTTTGTAAAGTTTTGAAAATTGTACAATTTAAATTACTCCCGCAGTACCTTCTTTCAATTACAAAACGAAGTTTTTAAAAATAAATGTACCCTTAAATTTATGTTTGTGAACTCTAAGGGATAAAATTTCATACATTTTTTCTCACTTCATGTGTACTAGGTAATGATCGAGTACAAAGTGGAAATACTGATTTACAAGAGCGTTTTACATCTAGGTTTGAACGATGTGAGAATTAAAAATCTACACATCGGTGGATTTAACTAAAAGACAAATCTACCATTTATGGGCAAGGTAAGATAATTTCAGAAGAAAAGGAGTCTTTCAATTTTTTTCGAGAATTTTTACACGATTTTTACATAATGTGACTCGGTGCAGTTTATTCTACTGTGTATTTGATTCCGATGGATCTCCAAATCATATTTATTGAAAACTTTCACCCACCCACCCCCAATAAAAATATTTTCAAATCATTGGAAACATTCAAAATATTTTCTTTCCCCTCCCTTTCTGCCATACACACTCAGCGCCTTTACACCAGAGAAGCACTTCGTTGTAATTAGATGCAATCTATAACAGCGCGCCTACGAAATAGACAACGCAGCAAATGAGCCACGAGACATTTTCGTCGTAACACTCGAAGCGTCTGGAGGTAAAAGCAGCCACTTAGTGACGGCTACCGCCTAACTCCTCCTTGAAGCTACCAGTTAGCAGCTTCCACTGTACGTCGCGTGGAGCGCCACCGGTTGGAGAGAGATGAAGTGCGGGGTAGCAATGCGATTGCGGAACTCTCCCTTCGGAAAGAGAATAGCGAATGAGACGCAAACTGTCGCCTCACGATGCTTAAGACGCTTTCATGTCCCTCTCTCACCATCTTATTCGCTCTCTCGCTTGCAAGAGCTGTTTCACGCGCCGTGGCACTACGTTGAGATCCATGCGGTACGCCACGTGTCAAATTGATGCGCTGTGTGACTCCACACTTCAAAAGAAAAACGTGACATCCCTTTCATTTGGCTTTTGATAACGTAGTTCACGAATGACTCATCATTTGAGTATGCTCGTCTTTTCCTTCTTACCGCCATCCACACATTCACAAAAGTTCGAAATATATCACGTGCATGATGACTTTCGCGTCTTTTGGATCTTCAAAACAATGCTCTTCAATACAATAAATAAATAATAAGACTTACGACCTTATTATGGACGAACATAATTTGTTGCACCTGACTACGACTTCAACCAAAAAGTCGAAACGTTTTGTACTGAATAACGCAAAATATATGGTATTTGTCTTAATTTATTTATTTTGATAATGTAATCGTAATAGTAGTAGAGTACTATTTATTAGTTATAAACGTAGGCTTCCGCGACCGGAGTCAGTATGAACTTGTTTGTTCGGGACAAACCGCGTCTTAGTAGATACAACTACCAACGTTTCGGCCATCATACCTGTGCCCTTTCTTCAGGGCAATGTCAGAGTCGTACAGACCTAAGTAGCTGTTGTACTCTGCGAGCACTGACATTGCGTACTCTGGCATTGCCCCGAAGACGACCACAGCTTTACGGCCGAAACATTGGTAGTTTTATCTACTAAGACACCCGCACAAACAAATTCATATTTATTGGTTGTTTACGAGGGTATTTAGTAATCATTTCAAGTAGGTCTGGGATTCACGTACCAGGGAATGCAAGTCAAGGGGATGATTTTTGTTTTACCCATTTTTGGAGGTTCATTGTCTCCGTCAACAGAGAGAGAGCAAAGATGAACACAAACAGGTAAAAAAAAGGACAAAACATTTTGGCTGATTCTCAAATGCATTCATTTCTTCTTCATAAGAGACATATGCCTCTTCTAATTGAATCAAAGCGTCAGCTACATATCAATCTCCGGCAAAAACGTTGGGATGTGGCGGTGGAACACCGAAATCTATATCGGTTCATCATAGATGTGAGATACGTTAGAAGAAGTAAAAAGTGGTTTAGACCAAGTCCGGCCATGCTGGAATTACTTACGAGACATTGAAATTTCAAGAAGTATTTGCATAATACTAAGATTAAGTATGAGCCAACATATTTTAAAACTTGATTCGGGGAAATGAAGAATAATTTTACTAAATAGGCCTCTCTTACTTTTATACATACACTTTTTGTATCAAGGAATCTGTAGACAATGAAAGTAGGAAATAATTTAGTAGCATTATTTTTCTGAAAAGATCATACACTTTATTATACAAGCACTTGCAAGAACGAGTGAAGGGTTCTTTTTTTATTTTTGGCTAACAGTGCCTGCAATATCGTTTTGCTACGCCAAGTGGGCGGTGTATTTACACAACCCCTTTCGATTATCGAAGCTACATCGCTGATTTCGTGCGTCGCATATGGTTTTGAATGCGCTAGATAACTCTCAAACTTGGATAATTCTAGAATTCTCCTATTTTATGCACAATTCTGTTAATTTATTTGCAGATGTTGTTTTGCTGTCATTATTATTATGGCTTTAGGGCTCGCCAACAATTAGTTCATTAAAGCCCTACGTTGATTTGTTGACCGCGGGTACCTTCTTGTTTTGATGCCAAGCCATCCACTTTATTATTTTAAAGGCATTGAATCAATGCCTCTCATCCAAATCGATCTTTTTTCATTAATTACTGTGTCACTTTTGTGTGTGTGTGTGTGTGCTCTATCAAATCTTGTATTTTTATTTATATTTACCTCGGCAATTTCAACGTAATTGAATGTGTACGATCGATGAGCTATTGTCAACCGTATCTCCAATCAAAATCAAACTATACTTAAAATCTACAAAAATATCTAAATCGCTATAATCTATTCAACCAGCGGAGCAAAACAAGACAGTTTACAAAGACATCTCACTAAAAAATAACTTTAATGTTCGACGCACTGCCCACTTTGCTTTTTCCCTTCCATTAGAGATTTGCAAGGCACCCCAGATCTAATATTCACCCCTCGTCTACGTTTTCCATAAAAAAGCGGGAAGAAAAAAAGGAATGGATATACGGAATGAAGATTGTAATTAAATTTCGACGCACAGTGTTTGGCCGTGAAAGGCAAATCGTTAAACGAGGGGAGATATAAACAGTGGAGAGAAGGTGGGGAATCCCCGGGTAGAAATGGACTCAAATGGGAGCACAACGATAACACGGCAGTAATATTATTAAAACATGTGTCACTTAGTACAAAGGATGTGAACGGGGAAGAGTGGTTGATCCTTTAGGAAACGGCTGATGCGTGGGAATTAAGTGACGAGGAATATAGGCTTTGAAATTACTCTTTCCATCTCAATACACGTGCGATTGACCCCAGGTAACAGAGTGATAGAGTTCAACAGAGATAGAGGATCCAAAATTCACGTGTGATGGTTAGCTACTCAGAATTTGTCAATAAACCTTCTACTAAATTCCCAGTAAGCCACTCAACGTGGAGGCGTTGGGGAGAGGCAGGTTCCAAGTAATTTTTATATTTTTCAAAAAGTGTTAATAAAAAACAGTATGCCATGCCACCTCGTGTTGCAAAAATTGGAGAACCTCCTCCTTCCTGCAAAAAGTAGTATCCACTTTTTAATTGTATTTTAATCAAATGACAACATTCACGTGTATTTATAAACGCAAAACTCTCGCAAATATGATTCCCTTCACCCAATAGCGACGCCTTATTAGTTGCAATATGTGCAACTATAATTACTGTCGAACACTTTATTCACATATTTCTAAAGAATTATCATTCATACAAAAAAATGTATGTGTCTACTTCCCAATGTACCCCAGATATTATTTTCCTTTCTAAAGAAATCATCTATTTGTAATAGCATTTTACACACTTAATGTACTTCACATAAAATTTAAAGACTTAATAAATATTTCAAACATTGCAATTAATTTTGGAAAATGATAGTTAGTAATTATATAATAATAGTAAGATATCGACAACCAATAAAAAAATTATTCATAATTAACATACAAAAAGATTTTCATTTTATACAAAAAAATATTACATAAATATCGTGACGAATTAAGCATTATAAGTTCAAAATAAATATTTTTTTGTTTCCAATTGTAAGAAAAAAGACCAAAAAATGAATAAATAATATTCTTAAGACGTCAAATCCATTCTCTGTGGTAAAGAATAACACCATAATGAGTTTTACGAATCACTAAATGAGTATACGACATCCAATTTTTGTCACATAAAGAGATTAGTTTTGTTTTGTTTTTTGCGTTCATTTTTAACTTCTTTCTATTAAAGTAGTCTATTTTTATTACATAAATCCCCAATCATATTTCTGAACTTCTTAAATGACTTATCAACACCTTGTGTTCGGTACGATCCTCAAATCAGCGAAAGTCGAAACCTACCTCACCGTGAGATAAGATGAATAATTCATACGCCATTATCTATTTATGAGACACCCGTTGCTAAGCATCTTTGCGAAACTAATGTCAGTACATTTCCTCCCGCCCCTTCGTATTTCTTGCAGCGTGGAAAGTTGAAATTAATTGTTTAGGAAGTTTGTCGCAACACAATTATGGGTCTCTCTCCATGACGAAGTGCGCGCTCTACCTCCACGGTGTCTGTCCGCCTCCATCGCCATCACCATCTACGTGCTCAATCTAATTCTGAATTATTCCGATGAGCGTCGCTAGCTGCGCTAGAATTCCGCCGCCATTACAAGGCAGATAAAGGAGGATGTAGGTGGCAAGGTGTTTCAATGCACGCAACCGTCTCTACTTATCAGGTACGCTGAAGTCAATCTCTCAATACAAGAATTAATCAACTCCGAGAATATTGAATCCTGGACGAGTTATCTATGATAATATTCATTAAGAACTCTTATTTTCATGAACTATTTAAAATACTTCTTAGCACAAACAAAATCAATACAAAATCACAAATTATCAGAATAGACTAATTCTTATATGTATTCATAAGTATTTCAAACACACCAGTAAATTTGTTTTAGTTTTGAAATATTTGAAATTGTGCCGTGAATACGATAAAGAAAAAATGTTTGAGTTGTCTTCGAACCGTTGAATAATTGTCATTATTACAAACAATTGGTAAATTTTACCATTACTAATTTGTATTTCCCAGTCATTAAGTCGAATTACACTATTCATCCAAAGAGATAACACTAATACAACAATTTTGGATGCCCATATTAAAACAGTATAATGTTCAAAATTAAAACTGTAGTTACAGAATGTCATAGTGTTTTATAGGCGGTCAGGTTTCTAATACATGTTATTAAGTATTACAAATATTTAGAATCTTGAAAATTTTGGAACCTTTCAATATATTGACAGTGTTCTTGATTTTAATAAAAGTTTATTTTTAAATTCAATGTTTTTGTTAATGATAAGTTTTACTTGTCGTAGCTTAACAAAACTTAAACCAACTTCTGTTCCCCAAATATAGACAGATTGTAATAAAGATATTTGGCAAGAAATATAGGGAAATAATGGAGTCAGAAATATTAGAGGGGGAAAAATATTTTTCAGTAAGAAATATCTGAAATAAATTTCTCCTCCAGTGACATTTTAGTTGTTGTTTCATTTAAAATATATTTGTTCCCGTTGTTACTTTTATGTATCATTTACATACAATTTTTCAGAGATTCAAAACTGAAATTTCCCATTCTACTCACTTTCGGTGTGCGACGTTGTCAAATCCAGACACTGCTTTACTTCTGGAAAAGAAAGAAAAGTATTGCTTTGAAAACACGCTGAGAATCTAAGTGATTATTCAATGTTTGTAAGTAAATAAAAATACTATTTGTAATACCAATTACAAGTTTAGCCCAGATCTGACAACGTGAACCTTAAAGAAAACGAAGTCCGAAGCCGAACACTTTCCGAGAGTTCAAAAATGTTTAAATTGATGTTGTTCAACACTATGATACACATATGAATAAAAGAACTTGCACGTTGAATGTCCTTTTATGTACGAGTAACATGGATTTATTAATGTTTCCTGTCGAAAAGTCGAAACACTAACACAATTTTCTCCGAAGCGACCCACAACGCGTCAACGCGGAACGATCATGGAAGCCGTGAAGCGAGGCATCCGTGGGTGGGTCTTCGGGGCAGTGATCTCGAGAACTCGTTAATCACTGACTGCCGGCGATCGAATGCCATCACCCTCTTGGGAGATAGGGAGTGAGGGTGAGGAGCTAGGGCATCTCAGGCGCTCATTACGGCGACAGCAGATAAGATGAGACGGTAGATGACGGCGGAGCAGAGGGTAGGGGCGAGTGAAGCAGGGCGCGGTATATTCTTGAATCTCGTTCATGTGAAAGGTTCCTTCAGCCCTATTACCGATTCTCGTTTCTAATATGCAATAGTGAAGTCAAATGGGTTCAGAAGTTTTGTATATATCTCTCTGTTCCGGAAGAAAGCAGTTGGAAGTACAACTGTTACAAATGTACATCAACAAGATCGAACCGCTGAATTAATAGCTTTTGGGGTAAAGGGACATAGAGAAAGTTACTATAATACGCACATATTTTTTTTAAGAACTAGAATGGTTCCGAATCATCAATATAGACTCAAAATAATTATAATATGTGCGTTCCTATGAAAAATTGACAATATTGTTTACTGTTCTTCTCATTTATCACATCGCGGGTAAAACACCACGTAAACTTTCTATTTAAATTAAACATAGTTTAACTAGTTTTCATCTACCAAGGTCCGTAAGCAAACACTCCCACCTGTTAGTTCCTATGCAGCACGATCACCTGCTAGTTGCTACATCACCAACTTGAAATATTGTTGTGAAATATTTATCGTACTTCAAGAAGTTCTATGTTAATCCAATAAAAAATTTAAATAACAAAAATATACATTCAAGTTTTCTGCACATGGCACTCGCGAATTGGTAATACAAACAATTTAAAGATAAATGCATTTACATACCGTACATTGTGCGTGTTTACTACTACTGTCTACATACACGGAGATAAACCGATAAAATCCTTAAGAACATTTTAATCTCTGTAATGGGAAACTTTTCTGAAATATTTTCGAACTTACAACTTCCGAGCACCTACTCGTGGAGGAGTGTGTACATCCTCAACGGACTGGGACTCGAACCCGGGGTAACCTGCTGCGGCCGCAGGTGTGCTACCCACTGCACCACACGCCTTGACTCCTTAAGCCAGTACGCAACATCCACCCGGTCGAAGTACTGAAATAGTTGGGAATGTAATTTACTGAAATAGTTGGGAATGTAATTTTCAACCGTAAGAAACTCCTTCGAGGAAATTTTCGATTTTACCACGCCGTGGTTTTTCGAAGACTTAGCTGTTGATCGTGTGGACAGATCAACAGAAGCTGCAAGAGAGGCTCGATTCGCGTCTTCTCTTCTTGTGAACTTATGAAATGCGGAGGCAGATGGAGGAGGCGAAGATATGACATGAGCAGCGTCGTTCAAATGGGTTCTCTGTGGTGGAGGCCGTGCAGGCGAGCGACCGGAGATGAGCAACGTCACTGCGTGATGCGCAAGAGCCATTTTTCAAACGAGGTGGCGGCGCAGCGTCAGCGAAGATCTCTTTCTACGCGACGCGAAACCATCCTCGCGCTCATAAGGGGGAAAGCTGTCCAGGAAAATTTCCATTCCGATGAGGCCTAGTTGCTTTCAGAGTAACAAAATAGTTTAGTATCTTCCACTTGGTCATATGCAGTTATAACTGGTTTTTTGACACTATTATTATTATTATTATTATTGATTTTTAATACTGAAATTATTTCAAGAAGCAATCATGTTTTAAGGTGTAGGCTTTTCGAGATTGAAAATATCATTTTGGGATCTTATCCACTCATAATCTACTAAAAAAATTCTTATCTACATTTTATAAATACTATTATTCAAAAAAAACAAATATATTAATAATTAAAATATCTACATATTATAACATGTCTGTTCCCAAATCATTTTCTAATTATTTGTAAACAATTATATTTTGACATAATTATAGCTCGTTTTTCTCTGTACTTCAAAGCAAAGGTATAACAAAAGCTTCAGTTAGTTGAAACATACATCCCACGTCCGAGATCTTTTTTCCTGTTGCGGGAAGTGTTCATATCTTCCCAAAAATTTTGAGTGATTTTCATTGAAATACTTTTTTGATAAATCTATCATCATGATTCATACTCATTTAAACGAAATAAAACACACAAAACGGGATTACCGCAGGGTTCAGGGCATAGTAACCACGCAATTTATACTTACTTTGGCATGAAAAACCTTATCTGTGGTTTAATTCTTATTTCAAATAGTAAAATACGAAGGAACATCTTTTCACTCAAAAATGGTAATTACTGGAATTATAAGTGTACACGTTTTACTTTTTTCTTTTTTCTTCTTGGGGTTTTAGGGCTCGCCATGGTAATGACGTTTCAAAATATCCAGACGGGTACGGTGTCTTATTTTTATGCATCCACGGAAAATCATGTCCTACCATTTCCAACAACTGTCGTAGGTAAACCGTCATCTTCTCTTCACAATCATTTATGTAATTTCCTTGATAATTACACTCTTTTACCAATTGATCTACCAAAACCCACATCATCTATAAGCTCATCACATCATCATCGCACTGTAGAGCATTTCGTGCTTAAAAATAATGAGAAACTTCATCCAAATCAAGAGATAGGGAGGTATATGTTGCCACCTGAGAGTGATCTACAGAATATGATAAAAGTGAATAAAGCCATTTCTACACTCCGCAGCATAACATGAAATTATGTGGTTAGAGAAAACGGTGTTGCCATTTCGAACACCTGTCGTGTGTAGTGATCCTCCTACCGTCTACACATCTAGGCAACATTGAAGTGAGTGAAATAATCCATGAGGGTAATCTACTTCTTAATATCACTCTCTTTGCCTCACCGAGTGGTTAAGTTATATCTATGTTACACGTTCAATTTCATGTCGCAATAAATTGTTTTTCTTGAGCACCTCCATTACACAATTTACTTTCTTCCCTTATGTACAACACCTTCAGCATCATATTTTTCACCATCACGATTAACAATCAGACCGAGAAGTGCTCACGAAGAATGGCATCTCCACGCTGACGAAGAATTTCGTCGTTTCATGATGAAGATGTAGTGTGAAGGCGAAAACATTAATGGCTAAATTGTTTGCTTTCGGACTTGGTAACTGGGTTCACGCGTGGGTTAGGAGGATTTGTTGGGTTTGAAATACATAAATGATTTTACGGTATGTGAAAGAAATAGAGCACCTTTGAGTATAATTAATTTCGATGAAACATTTAAACAACTGCGGGTTCTTGCTCCTACTGCCATCTGGCGATAATAGGTGGAATTTTCAAATTGGCGAAGTAGTTCTACCGAAAGGAAATAATTATTTACCTTATCTCTCAAAAGATATTATTAGTTCTACTAACTCATCGCAGAGACGAACTAACAACATGACATTTAACCTATAAGTCACTTATCCTTTTTTTGTATTGTTTGATAAAAGTTTTGTTGAACTTTAATAACTGGTCTCGGATATTTGGAACTATGTATCACGTGAAACAGCAATTAATATGCTAAAAACCAGTCATCAAAATTTTCGTTTCCGTTTTTCTACTTTCAACCATCGACATCTTCATCAGCATGCGAATTTCCCTCCGCCGCCGTGCGCAGCGCTGCATTCGCTCACCGCCTTCGCCGTAACTGCATGCTCCTATCTGATGAGGACGCTTCGAGGAAGACACGGTTGCGGAAATGGGCGGAGAAAGAAAGATGAGGACCGAGTAGGGATGGGGACGAAAGGGCAGATTGGCTTTCGACGCGTTAGCACAGGATGGCTTCAGAAGCGGCGCTTAAGGAGGGCAGGAGAACGAAAGACACTTAAAGAGTCCGTGACACACTTGCACCAAAGCACTGCTGTGGTTTACTGCGCAACGTCCCCTGAGAAAATATATCTATAACTTTTATTACTGCGTGAACCCGATGGTTAAATCACACATGAAAGTGAATGTAACGAACATTCTGTACGATAACATGAACACACACTATTATTTTGCATGACTATTTTATTTACCTGGATAATGTGGCATCTACTCGTATTTAGCGTCAACAGGTTATCAGAACATTTATGAATTGTACATGTTAATTCAAAATGGAGCATGAAGTATGTCACGTCCAGTTCCCTACGAATGTAGTTCATTACGTACCAGACACGTCAAGAGCTTTCATCTGGTAGAACTCAAGTTACATTTTCAAATAAATGAGTCAAGCATCTTCTTTTCTTGATTCAATTTTTAAACACTCTTATCTCAAAAACAAAAAGGTAAAATATGAAACAATAGGAAAACGTCAACATATCTTTCAATTCTTTAAAGTAAGGTACTTCATTTGTGTGATATATTCCGTCCGAATACACAGAAAGGCAACTATAATTTGTGAGACATTTACGTATTAATGCATATGATTAGTATGAATGTATTTTACACCCTTTAACGACAAGATTATCATAATATTTTGAAACACTTAATCTGTAACATGCCAATAATATTTACGTGATTATTAATTTTTAGTTAAATATACCATATAATCTTAGATGGACTCCACAGTATATTTATTGTGAACTTTTTATCAAACCCTCTGTGGGTTCTTCGTAAAGAAGTAACAACTATTAAACATAGCAACATAACAGAATACGAAATAACGTTAACACAATAATACCATAGCCTCAAACAGAATTTAACCACTGTGTTGCATAGAGCGTTCACATTATAGTCCACCTATGGTCGTTTAAGATTATTATATAATGTTTAATTTTAGGAATTTTTTTACAGAAACACGCCACAAAATTTATTATATTAATTTATCAGACAAGAGAAGTGTAATATTAATGTACAATTACTGATAAGATGAAAGTTTTTTTTTCTCAACTCAAACTATTTAAAAATATAATTGGATGTGATAATATAAAAATAACAAGCAGAGAGATGTAGAAGTCTGAGTCGTTATGATGGATATCGAGGTAATATTGTCAAAGAGATTCGTGAGATAAAATCTTTTCCACAAAACTCAAATCATACTGCTGCCAGTGGACAGAATTCAACGTCTATTGTGTATTAGTCTCTCTGAAAATATGATTTTCATATTTGCGCTTTTTGACGCTCTTGACAAAAGTCACTGTAATGAAGCAAAACGGAGAAAAAATTTATGAAATGTAAAGGAAAACATGTCCTGAGAGAAAATAAAAGAACAAATGCAAAACAAGTCAACATTTTCAACGCAAAGATGGCCGATGGGTGTCCTCGACAGTTGTCAGTAAATTGAAGTTCGTTGAGTGATTAGCAATAATATTTGTAGTGCTTTAAACATTTTTAAGAATTTATCAGGGACACGTCTCAGAAACCCATATTCAATTAGATCTTCGTAAGTACGTGAAGAATAAGTATGTAAACTTCTTGTTAGATCAATCCAGTTCATAAAATTTTCCATTCATCAACAATCGAAAATAGTTGAGAACGTATTTTGAAAGTGAACATCATAAGACCTAAAGACGCAAGAAACCGAAAAAAGGAAAAAGGGAATCAGTTAATTAAAATATTTGAAACGTAATTATTATTGTTTAATATCGGTGTTTTTCTTGACTTATCCAAAGCTTTCGATGTCATCGATCACGGAATTCTCCTTTCCAAATTGCATTCTTTAGGCATTCGTGGACTTCCACATCCATGGTTAACTTCTTATTTAAAAGATAGATATCAACAGGTAGAAATATCCTATACTAAAAATAAAATACTTCAGCGTTGTCTTTCAGAAACAAAGCCACTTACTTGCGGAGTACCCCAAGGATCAATTCTCGGCCCTATACTCTTTTTATTGTATGTGAACGACATGTCATCATCCACATCAGATTGCAAAATGTTATTTTTTGCTGATGACACTATTTTACCGCGTAAACACGCCAACGCTCAAAAATTTTGTCTAACCTTTCGACTTGGTTCCATGCAAATAGTCTCATTGTAAACACTGACAAAACAGTGAAAGTCATTTCATAGTAATATCACAAAATAT
>NNCF01129658.1:371487-386315 GCA_002313205.1 Laupala kohalensis
GATTTTTCTCTTAAATTGATTATTTGGATCTTCCGCAGCTCACCAAAAACCTCCCTATCTCCAGTTCATGCAGTGCACAATCCCATAGTATGTGGTCTTCTGTCTCATCTCCTTGTCCACAAATCAAAATTAAATAAATTGAAATTGAGTATATACTCTTGCATGACAGCATAATGGGGAGAGTAACTTCCAATTACAAGGTTCAACAAAAAAACGTCTTAGCGATTTTTTCCTTCAACTAAACCTGAGGGATTTGACAATGTATGTTTCAAGTAGCAGCATCTGCACTAAATCTGGAACAGTGATGAAAAGTAACATAGGAGCTTTGTGTGTTCAAATGAAGTTCCAAGCAATGTTCTCCAGCGACAATTATACATATATGTTTGCAAAATATACAATGATGTTTAGAAATATTTTCTGACATTGCTGTTGAGTTTTTGTAAGCATCATTTCTGGGGAATACGAGTTTTAGGGAATATGAATTTTGAGGAAAATGCATTCTGAGGAACACAAATACTGGGGAATAAGTTCTCTGGGGAATAGGTATTCCGGGAAATACGAATTCTGGGAAACAGAAATCCTAAAAAATAAGAATCTTTGGTAATGGGAATTCTGATGAATAATAATTATAGGAAGCAGGAATTGTAGGATATACAGCTGTAAAACCACCCGCAGAGCTCATTGTCGGGAGAGGGAAATTGACCTTTACCAAATGGTGGAGCAGAGGATTTCTGCGAAGTGAGAATTCTAGGATGTGACTACAGCGCGGGGGTAGTGAGGGGAGTGTAAGCATAATACGTGGACTGAAGATGAAAGTATGTAATAAGAGATGAAGAATGGGAACTACTTCTTGGTTTACACTGATCCACAAAGTTATAAGTTTGTTCAGGGCACCGTTTCCCACTATTTGTGTAATATTCATTTTTCTCTTTGTTAATTCAACCTTATCTTACCTATTTATTCACATTATCAGATGCTTCTGAAACAATTTACACGATAGAAGTTCAACAAATTATAAAAACACCATTTCTTGATTTACTTATAAACACTTAATTCCAACGGTCCAAATGTGCTTTATCCTATTTATACAACTCTCCATGAATATATACCAATTTTTTTATGTTTGGAAAACGAAACAAGGGCAAAACAATTCTCAAAAAACTCAAAAATAAAAATTTCAACTCTTCTTGAAGCAAAATAAACGATCTTTTGTAAAGTCTTTTCACTGTAACATAAGGGGTGCGCATCGAGGTGGAGGGGACGTTGGTCAGCCAATGAAACCCAAGACATTTTTTGAGAGGGAAGTTAAAGGTGCTGTACAGATTTATATAACATGTTTGA
Organism: Laupala kohalensis; assembly: GCA_002313205.1. Lineage (NCBI taxonomy): Eukaryota > Metazoa > Arthropoda > Insecta > Orthoptera > Trigonidiidae > Laupala > Laupala kohalensis. Next base: position 372,829 of record NNCF01129658.1, read on the forward strand.
CTGTGTTGTAGGCGTGAAGCGATATCCTAATACGCCCGCGGCCAAAAATGTCTTGAATATGATTGGCTTGCACTGCGCAAGCTCGGGTCGGACGCACCTATCTTATTCCACTATGGTTTACGCTAGTGCTCCTCGAAGACCCAAAGGTTTGCTCTGACTCGCAGTTCAGTGCGTGAGAGCGCTGCTTACAGAAGAACGGGTCTGGCGTCACACGGATTTAGACCCTCTGTAATATTTGTTTTATTGGAGTGAACAAAACTAAATGATATTTCATATAACATTTCTTCGAAAAAGCAACTTTAATTCTCCAATAATTAATAAACTGAAAATAATACAATATAACAGAAAGAAACAAATTTGGCATTTGCAATAAGATAATCAAACATATTTAGCAAGATTATTATAAAAATAAGATGTTGTATATACTAACTGCTTTTTCTGCATTATTTCGGTTTTTCTCTTACTAAGCCTTAAATGCTTGGTGCATATAATACGCGCAATTTAATATNAATCATAAACGGATAAATAACTTCTAAGACTAATTTTTCACATACGTGAGTGAAAACTTGAAAACATTTTCCAGTTATAATCAGCAATAAAGTATGAAGCGAGGACACTATTGTGTTCTGCACTAACGTGTCAATAAATATTTATCCCTTTATCAAGTATCTTGGTTGTTTGAATATCACTTGATTATTAAGTAGAAATACAAATTAATTTTTCTGATGCTTCATCTTTAATGACATGTGTATTAATGAAAGTAACATTTTTATGTACATTAATTTTCTTGTAAAGTATAACTGCTTTGCCTTCATCAGTTTTGTACTTCGCTTACTCTAAATGATAAGCATTATAATTGTTTGTTAAGACCGAATTACTGAAGTGCCACCCTTGTTTTATACGAAACAGTCTCGTTCACGAACACAATACTCGCAATAGGAATAATATTCATTACCCTAGAATGTCAACCACTCTTTGCCAAAAAGGACCGCATCATTCGGGAATCGTTTTATATAATTCCCTGCCCAAGAATATAAAAGACATTATGAAATTGAATATCTTCAAATCCGCGGTTAAAAACTACCTCCTGCACCAGTGCTTCTACACTGTAAAAGAATTTATTGATTTTAATAAAAGTTAAATCCGTCTTGTACTTTATCACGCCATTGCTGTAGCACTTTTTAAATAACTTATAACAATTTCAAAAACTATTTTCTTGCATGATTGTGTTGCCGTATGGCTCATATTAATTTAGTTTTATGTGTACTCAACTTTGGCACGGTTGTGTACATAAATTCTGTAGCCCCATCCTGGCCCGGGTTTTTCTCCGTTTTTCCTTCTGGTAGAGGCGGATTTATCATACAGGCATCACGCAAAAGCCTAAGAGTGAAATGGTTTTGAAATATATTATTTATTGTATTATTTGAAGTTGTGCTAGGCTCTGATGAAAAGGAATTCCTCTTACGTTATATTATTCCGTGTAGCAAATTCAGTGCATTCATTCCGTTCAAACACCGGAAAATTAACTTGACAACTAAGCAATTTGATATCTCTTACTTCGACAATGTATATTATTTCTTGAGAATTTTCATTAATTCGTTCTGATTCACTGCTTGACGGAATGATCTTAGTTCCAGTATATGAAGTGGGTAGCTGCCCTCTGTTTTATGTTTCTGTACAGACGGAATGGACAATGCCAGATCATCACATGATATACGTCAACGTCAACTCATCCGTTCTCTCAATAGGTATTAATTATAGTCTGATTTCGGGTGGAAATAGTTACTCGAAAATCTTGGCTTCAGCCTCTCGAGACCACTCACACGAAGGGAGGGGTGAGGAGGTGGGGGTAGGGGTAGGGGTGAAACGATATCGCCGCCAACGTCTCACGCAAGGGACGAGGCGAGTGAGCGAGCGCCCGACCTCAGGTGCCAAGGGAGCTGATTGCGGCATCGCCACCAGGGGCAGCACCAGTCACGAGCTACGGAATCAAAGGGATAAAACTCAGGGGAGTCCCCGGATCTGACAATGGTGCGCGCAAGGAATAAGTGATTTCCTTGGAAATGAATAACGCCCCACGAAGGATACTGATGACGCATTTATGTCTAGAATAATTAATAGAAGGAAGATATGTATAGGATAATAGAAGAGGTTTGTACATAGATATAGAAAAGGTAAAACGTACAACAATATTTCGTAAAAAATTGAAATCGAGAAACGTTCTACAAAATTATTCAAATGAATTTAAATTTTCGTAATATGTTACATACCTAAAACAATGTTATGACTCAAAAACTCAACTTGTGATTTCACGTTTCAACTCAACAGTATAGTACATACCAAGTATTTACGATTTAGTAACAAAAACTTCGATATTCTAGACACAAATTAAAAGTACTTTCAGCTAAAAATATCACAGAAATTGTGTACTAACAAATGTATTAAGACAAGTATTTATATCCTTCTAATGGGGTGGGACTACTATTGAGTGAAGCACTTGTTGGATCCCTGTGCTGATACACAATTAGACTGCGAACCATTCTACGCACTTACGTGACATGATACCATCACTATACGTGACCTGATATCATAAATAGGATATCATAAATAAATGCATTTTATCAGTCAAACCGTTAGCACGTTATTCAGGATTCATATCACTACCAACCATGTTTTATTTCAACACATCACAACAAATCACTTCATGTCTCGTAACGTGAAACTACCAGAGACATCGGACACGATTGTTATTATCGTTACCAACATGTCTTGGGATGGTCTCTAGTACCTAAGGTTCAGTCGATTTTTCTGGGAAAAGTTTCTCTTCGCTTCAAATTATGTTGGCACGCCCAAATTTTCTAAAACGTTTTTTCATAACGTGTTACCTCGTTTAAGAGACAACTCAGAAAGCCAAGAAACAGAATTCTCTCGAAATTTTTCTTCTCGGTTTACCTACTCTCAAGCTGATCCTAGTACCAAAAGCAGAGAAGGAAAGTGAACCCAGACAATGCATTAATTAATGTTTAAACTTCTTACGAAGAGAGAGTGTTCTCGCATTAATTATTAATTTAATTATTCTTCACATTCGTGTTTTATATCATTTCTATATTAATTAGTTTTTAGTATTAAACACTTCATTCTGTTTCTGTAAAATGTGTTTCTATTTTACGTTCGTTGAATTTATTTTTTATGTGCGCAGAACAAATCATTAAGATATAATATAATATGTTTACTCACTTAATCATAGAAGTCTTAATTTTTATAATATATACAATTCGTTTCTACTGCAAATGAGTTTAGTTCCGCGGAAGTGAAAAATAATATCCATCCATTACATAATAGAATTTATCTAATGTTCCATTCACTTCCGACCCAAAGTTCACGAGTATAAAAGAAACAATGTGGTACACCCAACAAAAAATATACTCTGTTAAAAATGAGATCTATGTAGATTATTCATGTGAACAGTCATTATAGAAGTAGTGATATCTATGAAACCGGTAAAGGCATTCAACTAAGGTAAGATCGTCTGCTTTCATAGCTACAAAGTAATCGCGAAAATACGTTTGGGTGGACGGATGTAATAAGTAGAAAACTGATAAAGACTTTGTAAAAATCAAAACTTCACCCTCGATTGTGTACATTATCTCTGTAGCCCCATCCTGATTTGAGATTTTTTTTTCGATTTTCCATCGTGTAGAAGAGGATTTTGTGTATAAGTTCTCTAGGTGGCAGTCTAGTTTATAGTATTGTAATAATAAATCTTAAGTTATTTATTTACAGTTACGATTTATTAATAATATTTTGTTTTTTATTAAATATAAATTTGTTAGCATTCCGTTGATATAACTAACTAACATATAGCTAACTATTTTTATTTCTATCTCAGGGGAACGCCATAATGATAAATCCACCTCTGCCTTAATGTCCTTGATCGAAATTCATGGGACGGTCCCTTGCTTGTTACGGGAAAGTAAATTAGTTTATTGTCCTCCTTTGTTTATAATTGCTTTTTTACGATAAATTTATTTATTTATTCGTAGTGGAGAGTTAGCAGTGGAATGCTATGGGAGGATTGGAACAAGAGCACGGGATTGGTGTATACAGAGCGAGGGGTGGGGGTCGTGATTGGAGGGCAAGGCACGTGCACCCGACGTACCCTCCTCATTAGAGCGCAATCGCCACCCCTAATTTCGGGTGCAAAGGTGGAAGCGCAGAGGATACAAGGGTTGAAACCCCACCCTCATAATGAGGTGAAGCAAGGGGATGAAACGGGACCACCAATCGAGACCTGGAGGGCATCTGTGTTGACTTCTTAAGTGGACAAAGGAGAAAAGAGTATGATACAAAAAGGAACAAGACTTTCAGAAAGCATTTGTCTAGACCTTCTGCGACACGAAATCCGTGGACCCTACACCTTTTTGATAGACGAAATAAAATCATTATTTGTGTGATTGTTCAGTTTTCTCAATACAAACTTGATGTAAATTTGAAGGAGAAGCTATTTTCAGAGTGATTCTCGAATCATACAAGCATTATTCTCCGATAAATAAATGGGAAATGACGAAAATGGCCATTTTCAGTTGGATTAAAAGTTTTACATCTGCGGAAAGGTTGACGGTTCGAAAGGGTATGTATCTGGGTCCTGTGGGTCGAAGTATGAGACAGATCGCAACGATTGATATATGTGTTGTATGCATCAGAATAAAGTACCGAAAATGGCATTTTTCAAACTCTCTCGCGCCCTCTAGATTAAGTCAAAAAATTCTTTCGCTTTTCTGGATGATTTTGAAGCTAAAAAACTTCAATTTTAGCACCCTGCCAGGTAAAAGCAATTTTATTGACCCACCCTAATATATTAGCTTTCGATGTGTACGAGTAACATCACAAACAGACATATGGCTGAGTTGGTTTGAGTTCTAGGTCTCCCCTAAAAATCGATGTTGGGGGGTTTTTGATCAAATGATCAATTTTTTTTAATTATTTTTTTGAGGTGGGGGGAATTTACAGTAGGTATACAATTATTCTCATTTGTCACGCCAACCACATTTGTCACAATACTAAATAATGGAAAGGATAAAATTAATTTATGACAATGAGATTCAATTCCCACAAACAATCAACCACAGCATCTGCGGGATGCGGTGACAAGATTCAAAGAAGTGACTCAATATTAATCATTTACACTACAAAACAATGAATGAACAATGGTATCTGATGAATTGAAATCTATCTGGTTACAAAGAGAGAAAAATATGGAAAAAAATATCCAGTTCAAAAACGAAGTAAATGAAGAAGCTGGAACGCTCAGGCTGGAAATACACGGTCATATTTGTTCGTCATACCTATGATCAAAAATATGACCGCGTAATGCACAAGCAATGATTATAGTTCAACTGTGATCATATATCTATGACATAGGTTCTCGTTGAGAGAACTTCTGTCATATCTTTCATCATATATTTGACCATAGATATGACAGAAATATACGACCGCGTAATTCCAGACTTATCTGCTAAGAACACCTTATATTTCAATATGGGCATTTCCTGTACGGAACGTATTTCGGGGCGCTGATGCAACCCGCCGCGCACTTATGTATGAATCGGTAGCGTGAACCGAAATTTCTGTTTAATTCATTTTATCTGAAACATATTGAGGAAAATACTTTACGAAATTAGTTCAAAGTCAACATATGATACAATTTCAATTTATTCTTTAGTCATGATAAGTCGTTCATCGTCATATCACCCCACCATCGCTTTAGTACGTGAGCACACTTCCATTATTAGTTTCTAACAAATTTTCATGTTATATTTCTCTTTGTATTACATAGCGCACTCCGTTTCTTCAGTTTATATTTGATAATTTTGTTCCGTTTTGAAGTAATTGGTGCATTTTTTTATTTTTTATTATTATTTTTTCTTTCATTTCCTTGATCCCTGGAACTAATCTTTTTATGCATCGTCTTCGGTCAAGTGAAAACCGGTACTCGAACCCTGGACCTCACTCTTTGGCCGCAGATGTGTTGCCGTCAGTGTTACCACAAGTGTGATAAAAAATAAATGTTTTGTTAGTGTGCTGTTCTAATGTATCAAATGTCATCTGCTCACTCTATACACTACGTCAAATAAATTCGACTCTTCTGGATAAATATTTCCTCAATTTGACAAAAATTCTTCCGAGTCCAATGACGCATTCCGCTGTGTATGTCGTATACTATACGGTGTATTTATTGGCCTATTTGTTTACACTTAAAGTGAAAACACAACCGTATGCTTCAAACCCAAATTTCGTTTAATTTTTAATTACATCATCGTTTACCAATTGCCTTTACCTTTACAGGTTCTCTTTTAGTATATTTACCATATGTTATTCCATATACGTTTTAGGATCTTGTTCTATTCTATTTTTTCACTTTTGCGCAACATATTAATGATGGGTCGCCTGATCTGGTTCAGCTTTTTATCCAAGTTATTTCTAGATAATATCCGCTGGTGCGTCGCATTTCCCTATTTTCGGTAATATTGTCCGTAAATTGGAACTTCGAGATTTAAATATTGTATAAACTGCTTTCTGTAGTTAAGTACTGCTTCATCGTGGTGATGTTAGTATCTGCATTTTTATAAAACCTTTTGTTTTATTTGGCCTAAATGCAAAAACCAACATCCCTATGGATAAATATTGCCAATAATCCTCTCATATGCTTCATCGTGGATTGTAGGAGACGGAATACATCTAAAACAAGGTTTAAGGTGAAATGAGTTTGAGTGTCATTTCATGAGATGTTTAATGAGTTTTAGTGATGATTTTATGTTGTTTAGTTTTTAAATTTCCGACAAAATTTTATTCATGCATTTAAAAACTCTAAATAACCTAAATAAAATAACTTGTGTAAAAATAAGTGTAAAAATGTTTCATCTTGAGTAACACTAACTCAATAATTTTGAGATAAAGAAATTTTTCCCTCGCCTCAAGTTGAAACATCGGATCCGAATGATTTTCAGTGTGGAGCTATCACGTGCTGCCAGAGAAGCTAGAGAAATCTGTGCAAAGCATGAATGCGCCAATCAACAGCACCTCGGGAGATAATTCGGAAGCTGTTTAGAATGTGAAAGCGCAACGTAACACAACATCCACTTGGATGTTTTGGTATTCATGAGGATTTCCATTTGAATTTTAAGTAAATTTGTTTTTAAATTAGACAACGTTTCGAGGTAATTCTGTTAAGTTTGTGTGATAACTTCTTGTGAAGGAAGGAAACTCTGAGGAGGGGAATCTAAGGGTAGAAGGATGGAAGTGGGGAAGAGAGACGAGAAGACTGCGGTTGAGAAAGAGAACCAAAGACGGAAATTGCTTTTGGATTCGCGTAGCCTTCTCACAAATTTTTCTCATTATGAGGATATATCAACAATGGCAATGCAGCAGTGTTTTCTCTATAGATGGAAACAAAGAGTTAGGATCAAAAGTGTTGGAAGGAAAGAGAATGAAAAATGTACAAAATTTTATTTCTACGTCCATCATGAGGATTCTGTGGTGTGTATAATATGACATGTATTTTATCTCATCGTTGTGGTTGTTTCGAAATTAAATATATCTATCTATAATTTGTACTTAGGCATAATAATATGTAAAACCATTGAGTGAATTGTAAATTCAAGCAATTAACATTTGGTCAAAAATTTAATAATAGTTAACCAAATGTACTTGATACAACACATTTCATGAAGTTGAACATTTAAATTAATATGAAAGACACTTTCAGTTCCCATTTTTTCTCACAGAAGTATTCATAATCTCATCGATTGGCCCTAAAATTTCTTCATTCTTCATTTGAATTACATGTGTGTGATTATCATTCAATGCTAGACTTTGCAATATTAGGCCTGAAATATTCTATGGTACCCTGGGTTATTTATTATTTAGTCAAAGATACAATGCGAAAATTATTCAAATGAAGAGATATTTATTACCCAATATTATTATTGACATGCAATATTTATGACTTTTCAATATAAAAATATTTTAGTTTTAAGCTAGATCAGAATTTATCATTTTATTTATCAATTTTCGATCATGTTTCCAATGTCCCACAACTACCAAGTATATCATTTCTTTATCAGAAATCGTATCCCGTCACCAAAATGAAATTTCCCCAATAAGTTAACTTTACTACTATTTCAAATTTTAGGAATTTTGATAAAGAGTGAATTTGAACTTGTTAGTTTCTGAGACGCATTTTTAATGTATTGAGATTTGGTACCAAATATTTCTACAATGTGTAGTATCGCAAAGTCCCTTGCAATCATTGTTTGGATATCAATAGTGGAAGCCAATGTAATACTATACTCATTCTAACAAAATTAGTGGTACTGCTGTTAAATCTTGTTAATGTTTTACAAACGAGTCCACAAAAACCTTTAAATTAAATACATCAAAAGCTGAAATAAACATTTTGAAAATCAATAATGTTTTAATAGACATAATAGATTGTGTTCATCAATACGCTGCTAAGAGATTTCTGTACACATGGTTTGAATTTACAATGATTTATTTTGTGCATTGTATGCAAATGACCAACACAAATATGTGATTTATCCAAAATGTATGCATTTAAAACAAAAAAAATTTTATCATGCAGTATGTCGTGTATAAAACAGAAAGGAATTCAGAAATCAATACAAAGGCAGCTTGGCATCAAAGCAATGCAATGTATAAGTGACAAATGGGCAATCAAAGCAAAAACAAAGCAACGCAGTTGCGCTCGCCACTTTATTCACAAGGTCGTGTACAATACGCTAACATGTCACATCTGATCGATCCCATCACTTTGTGCAAATAAAGTTTTATAGCTGATATTTGCAAAACGGACATTTGTTACGAAGCGACATCAGAATGAACTCTTATATTTGCACGGTATTACAATCAGTTTCTACACATATGCAAGCAAATGCGGAATCAAAACACGCACACGAAAAAAATGAACATGTGTCATACGACATGAGTTTCAGTGGAGGAAAATCGCACAACGCGAGCCAGCGACACGTGCGCTGCGAACGGACGGAATCGGTAGCATTATCATAAATCACGATTTATCCGTCAATCAGTGATTCGCCCGCAGAGAATATATGGCCTCATACACAATCTACGTAGCGAAATATTAATACAAGATGGTAGGTCATATGTAACCTTCAGCCTGATTGGAACAAAGTAAACAATAAAATACAACTGCTATTTATCTGCGTTTCGGAGCGATCACTGTTTGTTGATCTTCAGGGAGAAGAAATTTATAATGTATGAGACACATCATTTATCACTCAAATATGACATTAAACCACTGTAATATAACTTCTTTCAATGGTGACTATATTTATATTACTATTAACATTCGTGATTTATAGCTATATAGATGAAACAAATTTATATTTCTGCGTAACATATAACGTTAAATAAAAAACATCTCTATAAAATTATTTATATTTTAAAATTTTTTATTTTAACTTATTTCTTTAAAATTTAGACCTCTTTCTTTCTTATATATTTGTATGTACGGGGTGGGATTGGTAACTATATTTTGGTTCTAACATTTGGCAGTTCAAGTAATGGGGCTTACGATTTTCTTTAGAAACAGTTTACCTTCAGTATATTAAACACTAAACAAAATAAAATGTCAAATTCTCATCAAACGTTAATACGATTCAACATGATTATTCATTACGAACTCCCTCAGATCTATCAAAAGGTGAGTAAGTTCTGTTTATGAAATATTAACAAATTATTCTCTCCTGAAGTTATGATAAATTGTAGATTTCTACAATTGTTTTGTAATAGCACGTATGTAATATTAATATGATTTACTCTCGTCTTTTTTTTACCGTTCTCAACGTGCGACCGTATTTAAAAAGGATAGTTTCTTGAAATTGAACTTGTTCATTTTCGAACTATTCCGTGAAATTACACCTCAAAAATAGGTGATGGCCCACATTTTGAATTTAAGCAACCATAGAACACTTTTCATTCTATTACTGTCGTATAATTTTTATTTCACTGTGTTGGGAACTAGGGTGTGAGAGTGGAAATGAATACAAAAGAAGAAATGGAAGGAAAATGTATGGCAAGTGAGTTTTGCCATTCTCCTTTTATGAGTAGTGTTTGAATGCCATGGATTTTTGTGCTAATGAACTGATATGGTTTATTGTGTTACAGTAATTCTTTGTGTAACATTACGTTATAAAAATGACCGTTTTTTTTGAAGTAATTAGCTGTATGTTATTAGATCTGTAAGAAGCTCAAATTATTTTGTTTCAAAGAAATTAATTACAATTTTACAAATTCCTGTAGTAAAAAAGTGTAGTTCATAACTCGAGCGGATCGGACATCAGATTCTTTTTTTCATTTGTTCCTCTTTCACCGTCGTGGCGTTGAGTATCCGACCACTCTCCTTCCCAGGAGCAGCTGTCCAGCAACCGCGTGCGTTGGACGGAGGTGCTGCAATTACGCCACTGATTCACTAGTCGTGTTCCCCGGTGACAGCCTTCCCTCTCTCTCTCTCCTCCCTCTTCGCACTCTGGTCGCGAAAGAAAAGGCCTCCCGCGTCAATCAGACCGCTAACAGAGCGCGCGAGGTCTCCATGTGTAATTCAGAGACAAGTACCCGACACGAGGGACAGGGGTCGCTGCTCTCGAGAACTCTCCCATAGTGTTTCCAGCGACACTTTCACAACCATTCATCGTGAATGATTAAACTTTTGAGAGACGGAAGTATTCACAACAGATAATTCTATTTAAGATTTCGAATACATTAATAACATATATTCTATTGACGTCCATTATATAACCAAGGTAAATGACTTTAGACTCTCAATCTCTTTTATGAACGAATACGACTTATTTTGTGCTTTATTCTCATCTAGAGACAAAACGCTGAGGTCAAAAAGAAGAACAATAAGTTGGTCTTAATTCTACTACAATTAACATTCATTAGAGAATCTAATGAAATAATTAAAAACTTTTATGGTCTTCGAAAATATAAACATTATTCAAAGTTTATGAAAGGTCGTAAGTTATTAATTATTCATTTCATTAAGCAATAAGAGGCATTCGTCCATCAGAAAGTCGTAAATCTAAAATTATATATTTATCTTGAAAAACACGTATTGTTGTCCCTGTAACGTTTCTTGCCACGTTAATGACAGAAAATTTCGATAAAATACCTTCAATTCACAAATATTGTCAACGTTATACAAGGATATAAATGTTAGTTCCAATATCGAATTTTTTGTGACAAGTTGTCTTCATAGGAAATGAAATCAAACTCTTATCACGAATATACTAGTATGAATACATCGTATTCGAATTCCCAACAGAAAGTACTGTCTTATGAACTTACATTTATATTTATAAATCCCTGATAACTAAACTTTCAAGGTGATGTAAAGTGATACTTGGAGCTCCTGACTTAAATATTTAACCGTTTTATTCGTTCGAGTTTCCACATAAGAACATTCATTCACTTCACTGCATTGAGACGGGTCGCAGGCTTTTCGTACAACCGACCCAAAATGTAATTGGAGTACAAACGGGAAATGGTTGATCACAGGAGATCCTTTGAACGACTTCCAACTCGTTATCTTTTTCTCCAGCCAAAATGTATCACATTTCTTATCCCACTTGTCGGTAAACTGAAGAAAGAATAGAATTCATGTTTCGGTTTTCCTTCGGGTAGAAGCAGATTTCTTATACAGGTTCTTTAGGCTTTGTATAGGGGCGTGTTTATTACATCAATAAATCGAGAATTTAGTGTTATTTCAACTCTTATGATTTGTAAACACTATACTCAGAATAATCTATAGTTCGATAATAACTTGTACATGTAAAATAAATTTTGTGTGTTAAATTACAAATATGTTGGTACTCCAATTGTATCATAACTCGTAGCTAACTTTTTATCTTATCTAGGAATTTTTGTTGAAATTTTTGAATCCGCCTCTGCCTTAGGGTCCTTGATAGGAATTGATGGGATGGTCCCTTGCTTGCTACCGGAGAGTAAATTAGTTTATTGTCCTTCACGTAGTCATACGCAGTTTGTACTGTTTTTTGACAATAAATTTATTATTATTATTATTGTTATAAGTCATCAGATATGAAGGGACATTTTTTGTAATAGCTTGCCATGGATACAACTCACGACCATGAAAAAAAGAGAGGTTGAATTTTTTTGAAAATTTAATTACTTCTTCTACACATTGCAAGTAATATCGCGGTTATTATTAAGCCTACGTCCTTTTTGTGGGAAATTTACTCCAGACACCTCCGTCACCGTCACAGTAACCTAAAAATATTACCTATTTTCCTTATCTAATGATTATATCACCCAGAAATTTGAGTGTGTTTATCCTTCTATCCCTGCAATGATTGTCGAATTTATTATGAATTATGCCAACGTAGGTTTCATCGCGATATTTACTACAATGATCTCATGCTAGGCCGGTATGACACGGTCATATGTATATAACATATATCTATAATCGAAGATATCAGCAAACGTTCTCTCAACGAGAACCTGCCATAGATACATGATTATAGATAAACTATGATCAAATCTTGTGCATTACACGGTCATATCTTTCATCATATATCAGTGATCATAGATATATGACACAGAAATATGACCGTGTAATATCGGCCTTAGAAAGTAGAATATCACTGGAAGGGTGAGTGGGGCTCTCCCCAGATTTTTAATTCTGGTCACAAAACATTTTCCTACGTTTTTCCAAACTAACGTTTCCTTTCTTTATCAAATCACGTGATATGTCCGCATTGCGAAACGCTAAGCAAGTTGCCCCCCTTGGCAGAAACAGAATTAACAGTAGAGTGCAGACGACTAAATCTCACAGAAGGGATCAAGCGATCAGCGTTCGAATCAGGCTCATGTTCAGTGGAGCCGTATGCGACGCCCACAATGGTGTTGGACGACCGACAACTCTATACGATCATCCGTAATGTGTGTAACAGCCAGCGACTTAGGCATTGGCGCCTTGCAGTACGGAGCTTCGCTCTGTTATGTGCTCTTATCTCAGCTCAGTCATTGTGTACGCACCGACTGCTTGTATTGAGCGTAATATGGCGAGATTTCATGGAATCATGTCTCGAGTGGTTATTGTAATGAAGGTATCGTATTTCCAGGACGTGCTACACGAAAATGGCATATTCTAGACTCACTACATCTTTGTGGTAGTGTTCGATGTAAGGGTGACAAATCTAAAAGTTAAATAAATAATTCACGGTGAAAAACGCAATTAAATGTACGAAAAACCCCGTGGAGGACAATTAACGACTTTACTCTCTGGATGCAAGTATCATCCCACCACTCCTGATCAAGGGTTTCAAGATTGGCTTGAATTCAACATTTCTGCACGCCCATCAGATCAGCACATAATTATGACACGCACGTCCGTAAAATTATATATATATATATATATATATATA
>NNCF01129658.1:386443-408509 GCA_002313205.1 Laupala kohalensis
TTCTCCTTGGGTATAAACAATAACAGTTTTAATGACACAGCCTTTCCTACATGCTGCCGCCTTTGGTACTGAGCAGAGAAATTCTACTATGATCGAAGGAAAACCCGGACCAGGGTGAGAAAATTCATATAATATGCAATAAAGAAATGATTTAAAAATAAGAGAACAAATTCAGGAGGGTAGACTGTAACGATATGACTGCTACAGCGCAATATTAAGAAGTTTATTTTATGTATGTATTTATTTTATACGGTACTTGCAATTTGAGCAGGTTCAGTTTTGCTCGACAGCCTATCCACATCGAATTTGGTGGAGGAACTGGAAGAAGAGACGGTTCCAGGGAAATATTTCGCAGGAAATTGCTGTGATTTGGGCGAGGGAAAGTCTCACATAGTACGGTGGCGAGAGATTGATCCCATGCTTTCTCGCTCAGCAGTATTATTACCACACCGATATCCGTCTAACTTTTTATCTTATCTAGGAACTTTTGCTGAAATATTTGAATCCGCCTCTGCCTTAGGGCCCTTGATCGGAATTGATGGGATGGTCCCTTTCTTGCTTCCGGAGAGTAAAATAGTTTATTGTCCTCCACGTGGTCATACGCAGTCTGTGCTGTTTTTTGACAATAAATTTATTATTATTATTATCACATCAATAATATTATTACGTGAAATAATTACATGTTTGCCTCCAAAAAATATTGGCACTTCTCATTGAAAGTGATCACATACATCAAGCAGTGGCGGATCCATGGGGGGCTTGAGGGGGCTATAACCTCCTCCCCATTGGACCTTTTTATTTTATTTTTTAATTTGGGCTTTAGGGTTCGCCAACATCAAGGTCATTAGAGTCCTTCCGATTAAACCTGAACTCTGAACAGATGAAGTATACTTTGCCACTTTAAACAATTAATAAATTAGGTTACTATTTAATATTTTTAATTGTTTATTATCTATTAAATAAGTTGATGTATATGTTTAAAAGATAATATTTATAAAATTTGTGTTGTAAAACCATGATTTCAAACAGAAATGCCCGGCAGATCCCTCCGCTGTTAGCTCCCGCTTGACTAGGCTCTGGATCCGCCGCTGGCTTCAAGTATACGATCGATTGCCACAGAGAAGTGAATGATCGTGGGATTGACTTCACCTTTTTCATCATACCTTTTTTCATTATTTCTGTCATACATTATTAGCGTGGTATACTTGGCAGAAAAGCAACATCAAATGTGTTCGGTCTTTAAAATGTCTAAACCTTCCTAATTATCTCTTGTAACGTTATATTGTGTTCACATAATTCGTACGTCATGATCTGCAGATAACATCCAAATAAGTTTGGAAAATAAAAAATAAATAATAATTATCTTTCTCTTCTGTTCAAAGTTAGGAATATTTCCTAAATGAACACTTGCAGTGGTAAGTATTTGAAAAATTAGATTATTCATTATCTACGAGTAAATCTAATTACCAAGTTAATTCACAAGTGTTAAATCAGGTTACATACCGTTCTTTACACCACTTAGAAATTTTCAACCCTTAAACTAGGATTAGATGGTGGAGGAGCGGAGAAGAAGGAGGGAGAGAAGGAGAAGGGAAATAAGGAAAGGTATAGGAGGAGGACAACGAGGAAGAAAAAAAAGTTGGAGGAAAAGGTGGAGGAAGGGGAGGAAGAGAGAAAGATTTGTGGTGACATGTCAGGCAGGGCGTGTAGAAGCATTCGTAGGATGCAAAGACTAATCCTTCTCGCAATGACACAATGGTGAAGGGATGGTGGACAGCTGCGTATAAAATATGCACGGTCAACGAAGGATACCACTCTGCGATGCTCACCGCTCAAACAAGGCACTAAAGAGAGCTACGGAAGGGTTCTTCAGAACATGGGGTGAAAGAAGCTTCATGAAATGAACGTGGTCGTCTCTATATAACCATACCCCACTTTAAATCCAATGAAGTACTTCCTTGTAAAATTCATTTTTTTAGAAAAGGTTCCATGAAAATTGTAATAAAACGTTATCATACGGAGTTGACAAGATTTCCAAATATCATTATTTTACTTTCCCTTATTCATTTATTTATTTATCATTATAGAAGTACACATAAACACACCATATCGCACGTCCAAGACGTAAACAATTTTGCCTTACTGACTTAATCTAAACATAAATGAAAAAATAAGAATGAAGAGAAAAAAAGTTTCGGACAAAAAAGACCACCCAAAGAAAAGTATTTAAAAATTATATCTCTAAGAAACCTACATCTAATACTTGTTTGAAAGAAGGCATTACTTTTTAATCAAAATTATAATTTAACTGAATAAATGCAATGTCTACAGGGAACGAGTTATAGAATGCTGACAATTTAACAAATAAATTTGAATGATGACATGCTTTCTATACCTAAAAGTGGAATAATTTGAGCTCATGAGTTCGACATCTGCGTTGAGAGACGCATTCAACTCTTCTTAAGTAAAATGGCATTAAATTTATCGGGCAGACATGTGAAAAGGACAATATATGTCGACTGTTTCATTATATAAACACCTCAAAATCTTATTTTGAATAATTTGAATGGAAGAGTTTATTTCTTTATACCCTGAACCAAATGAATGCTGAATACTCATTCTAATTTACTCATTTTTAAGCATATATTAGAATAAATAATATTTTATGACCGTTTAAATGACAGTTCCTTATAAAATAATCCCAGTCCCTCAATGACGTCATTAGTCATCTTTATAATGTGTCTCAAATGAAAGACTATTTTCAAAAATCACTCGTTAATCCTTAGAGACTGAAATTCTTTCCAATATAGCAATGCGTTTATAATAGATTGAATTTGAGAATACTTTCTTTTAATATCAAACGCTTACAATTTGCTTATTTCGTATAATTTAGATTGAAGCAATCTGAATTGAATTTAGAATCAAGAATATAGATAAAAATATGAAATCCAGAACGAAATCGAAAAACTTAAATTCTGGCATAACTTACAATTAGTTCAATAATGAGTCGTGACCATAAACCAGTTTTCTGCTTTGAAGGTTCAAAAAGGATAAATTTTAGACCGAATCCCCGCTTGCACTGACTGCACCTTCCACGAACACCCTTCTCGGAGGAGAGAAGCCACTCGGGGATTCACCTGTCAACGCGCGCCCTGAAGCTATTCCCAGTGCCCTCACCTGTACACCGCAACTATATAACCCAAAATGCACGTCGGGATATGGGAGTATTCGGTGTATTCCGTGGCGAAACCTCGCCAAATGTATTTACCCCGTAAATTAGGCCACTGAAGACAATTTTTACATCATAAACAAAGTATGTCCATTATTTTTGTTAAGAAAAATTGTACAAAGCTTCATTTTAGTTTGTAGCACTATCTTGTGTTTTATTACATTGAGATTACCAAACGAACAATGATGCATGATTTATTCGTGTAATGGGCATCTAAAAATATTTATTATTAGTTATATTCTTAAAAATATTTACTCCACTGTTTGTTACGTTTATTAATATTTAAGTTCAACAATAATATAATAATACTTATTATTATAATAAATTCGACTATAATAATAATAATTTGTTTTTTTAACCAGGCATCAATGAGGATTTTCGTTGATATTCGCGAATTCGTTTATGCTTTTCTTGTGGGTCATATTTGAAGCAATTTGTTATCTTAAACATGGTATAATGAGCTGGATTTAAATAAATAATGATTATGCACATCACTCAGTCGAGAGAAACACGGCGAAAAAAAAAATTATATTTTAATTGTACACTCCAAAATTCCCCACCACGACGAGGTTAGTTTAATCTCCTACCTCTGCCTTTAATCTTCATTTCTTCTTTATATCTCTCATTTCACGTATTTTACTTACGTACTTTTACCACTTATGAAACTTCTCCTTCGTAGACAAATGTGGATGATATTCTAATCTATTTTAAACTCTCCATGCTGTTTTCAAAACGTTACCTATTTACATCTTTCTGTATCAATGAGCAATTCCACAATAAATACCCTAATGTTACATCTTCTTTCCCACTTATACATTTCCCTTCAGTTCTTTATCTTATGTGTTATAATTAACTTTTAACGTCTCCGTGGCCTTCCATGATTTTCATAGTCTATTTATTCATTTTGTAGCAGACCGAGTAGGTCTTTGAATCAGTAACGACGTTGAGAAACGAGTAAACACGCTAGAGGGATCTCAACGAGATCTGAACACCCAGCCCATCGCTCAATAGTTCAGCTTCGCACACTAAGTTTTTTCAGGAGTCTGAAAAGCAGTCAGTATAATCCATACAATTTGTTTCTTTATACAACGTATTTTATTTTCCTAAATTCTACAAAACGATCCGGTAACACGGCGTATCCTCCATGTTGAGAGATATTTTCTAAAATGCAGTAAGCAATTGTCAACAATGGACATGTATACTCCTCAAGTATTTAAAGCGGGGTATAGCGATCACTTTGCCCAAATATTAACTATTGAAGATAAATTAAAACCACTAAATATCCTCTATAAGTTTACAAGACAGTTTAACGAAAAAAGATTTAACAATTTTTAAAAACCTTTTACATCCGAAAACGTGGGATGACGTGTATAAATGTGAAAGCATCAACAATAAATTCAATGTATTTTTTTCTATATTCTTCAAGTATTACAACTCTTGCTTTCCTATAAAACGCAAGTTCGTAAAAGTATACAATCACAATCGATGGATAACTCAAGGGATTAAAATTTCTTCCAAAAACCAACGTCATTTATATTATCTTTCATAACTCAATAACAAACCATCCGAATCTCATGATTATTTCCGTAAATATAAATACATCCCATTTCAAAATTTTCCCATGTTGAAAATAAAGTATGTCAATATTACCTTTCAGAAACAAAGCCACTTGCTTGTGGAGTTCCTCAAGGTTCAATTTTAGGCTCTACCCTGTTTTTATTGTACGTAAATGAGATGTCATCCACCACGCCCGATTGCAAAATGGTTTTCTTTGCTGATGACACAAATCTACTATGAAAACCTTTATTTTTATGTAAATTCATTTAAACATTTATTTAGAGAATTAAATATTCTCCCTGTCCC
The DNA here is from genome assembly GCA_002313205.1 of Laupala kohalensis. Classification (NCBI taxonomy): domain Eukaryota; kingdom Metazoa; phylum Arthropoda; class Insecta; order Orthoptera; family Trigonidiidae; genus Laupala; species Laupala kohalensis. Next base: position 391,536 of record NNCF01129658.1, read on the forward strand.
TTGCATATACATTTATGCCGTAGTCGTGTTTAAGACATAACTATTAAAATCCCACCCCTGCTTTAGTTCACAAACACTACACTTGCAATAATGCTCATATTCATCGTCCTGGCGTGTCAACAACTCTTTGCCTAAGAGGTCCTCATAATTCAGGAATAATTTTGTATAACTCCCTCTAAAAGATATCTAAATCTAAAAGATATAAATAAATTGAATCTCTTTAAATCCGCGGTTAAAGTATTTTTAATGTGCTATTGTTTCTATAATGTGAAATAATTTACAGATTTTAATAAAAGAAGTTAATGAGAGTTTCAATTTCCAAATAAATATTGTTTTTCACATGACTTCGGATGATGTTAGTGATGTTAATATCTCTTATACTTTATCACGCCATTGTTATAGTACTTTAGATACTGATTAAATTCCTTTTTCATCCATGTTGATTTTGCCCCTATTTGTTTTTTAATAGTTTTTTCTAATTGTACCCAACCTTGGCAAGGCTGTGTACATTATCTCTGTAGCCCGGGTAACCCCATGAACTTACTCCGGTTTTCCTACGGGTAGTGGAGGATTTTCTTTGGACGGGAATGTCATTAATACTTTTGTTTTATTAATCTCGAATTTTTACTGCAAAAATATCTACAATTTTTTTAAATAATTAATGGATAACTACGTATTTATTAAATAATTTATTTTGTAAATATTAAATCCACAACTGCCCATGGGCCCTTCTTCGGAATTGGTGGGATGGTCCCTTGCTTGTTTCCGGAGAGTAACTTAGTTTATTGCCCCCCACGTGGTCATACGCAGTTTGCAACTGCTTTTTTGACAATAAAGTTTATTTATTATCTAGTAAAACGAGTCACTAAAAGAATAAAAATTATTTTTTAATGAAGGAAGAGTTAAATGAAAGAATTTTTAAAATATTGATAACTAACCATATAATAAACCCAAGGATAAAACATATATAGTATGAAATAATAGTCAATAACCGCTTTAAGAAAAACAGAATACCTGATTTAATGCTGAAATGCAATTTTTGAAGAAGTGACCACAATATCTGTATATATTGATACACTATATATCAAAATAATAAAAATTGAATTCAACAAGTACTTCTATAAATCACACAAAAATAAATTCAACTCATAAACCGTACTTAGCGACACGTTAATTACGAGTATAAGACTTGATGATGGTGCAACAGAGCCCTTTATCATCAATCATCACCCTGTCGCCTCCCTGATTGCGTTTCCAATCAAGTGCATCACCGCACTGCAGAAGAGCAATAAAATAAGACAATGCGCTATCAGCAACCATTAACCACTGCACGGAACGACACTATTCCAAGGAAAATCCCCGTCGACATGACCGCAGAGACGTCGTAAATCTCCAGTTGCGTGGGAGGGAGGGTTCGTCCGCACCCCACCCTCCACACCCTGTCCAGCAAGCGAGAGACAAGCCATTCGCCGTATCATGCTTCGTGATAATCGCTCGCTTTACAACTCTCCTTGCAACGATAATAACTCACCTCCTGTTACCAACCTTCCGGACAGTGCAGAGGGACACGACATATAAATGGCTGCTCTGCAGACTTCGATCAGCATCTTAACCCTGAATTGCCATGGTGGTTTCTTGTAACAATCATACAATGGTGGAGGTCTTTAAGTACCCTTATTCGTAAAGGTCCATAAAATGGAAACAAAAAATGTAACCCTCACTTACCACTGTACAAAGGCTACAAATCGTAAATAAACATTTATGGGGTTAGCGAAGTTATAAGGTTAAGATTTCTTTTTTTCGTAGTAAATAAAATAAATAAATTTATTGTCAAAAAAGCAGTACAAACAGCGTATGACCACGTGGAGGACAATAAACTAATTTACTCTCCGGAAGCAAGCAAGGACCCTAAGATAGAGGCGAATTCAAAAATTTCAGCAAAAATTCGTAGATAAGATAAAAAGTTAGCTGCGAGTTATAATACTAATAGAATGTCAATTTGTTTGTAATGTAACATACAAAAAATTATTTTCCATGTACAAATGAATAACACGCCCCTAGACAAAGCCTAGAGAACCTGTATAAGAAATCCGCCTCTACCCGAAGGAAAACCGGAGCAAAACCCGGGCCAGGATGGGAAGTATCCCTTGACTTTAATATTCCTAGATGTTATCCAAATTTTACTGCTATTAACGTAATGTAATCTAATTAAATAAATAATTAAAAACATACGACCTTTTATGGTGGATTAATATTTTTATTTTTGTGTGGAAAGCTCACAACGTTTCGACGACGTAAATCCACGCCGAAACATGGTGAGTTTTTCAAACAAAAATTTAAAAAATATTCCTCCATAAAATGTCGTAAGTTTTTATTTATTTATTTAATTAAGTTATCCAAATGACTATTTATTTATATCTTATTACGTATACAAGTTAATAACTCAAAAAAAATGTTTGAAAGTAGTCTATTAACGCATATATGTAATTAAGTTTTACACTCAATACTAGCAGAGTATTCGTCCACACCCGGTCGTTTTCTTTTCATAAGGGCGAAAAATAATTAAAATTATCTGAACAGATGAATAACTATACTGACAGTCCCTATTCGCGTATCAATTGACATAAACTATCCAAGATCGAAACTAAACGAATTACTAAATATTTCAATCTTTTTGACATTACGTCCTCTATTGAATATTCGACGCTTGCGCGTGTCTACTGAAGCTGTGTCCACCGGTAAACCGAAGTAAACGTAATTGACAGCAATATTTACTAAAACCTAATGCGACGCAACTGAACTCTTTCGGACTCATTCATAAGCTTGGTCATCACTTTTGGGATTTGATTCACTTTGTATAGTTAATATTAATGTATTACAAGAGCAGAAAATATTTACTGCTAATCAGAAAATAGACATCTTCACTGGCATAACTGTTGACTATGAAGCTTACTAATGTGTCCGCCAGAGTTTAATTGCGTTACGTGAGGCGGACGATCTACTGAACCTACGTGACCGATCCGTATTACTAAAATTATATAAACTCTATGAAGAACTTAGTTTTCAAGTATACTCGTATAACCTAATGTGAAATGAAAACCAGAAAATTCAGAAATTTTACCATGCGCTTTGTTTATGAGCTTTGTGTTTAAGGTGTATTTTCTTTCTTTCCACTTTTAAAAGTAATTTAACTTAAATATTAGCATACATACTGAAAACTGAATTGGTGGGATGGTCCCTTGCTTGTTTCCGGAGAGTAACTTAGTTTATTGCCCCCCACGTGGTCATACGCAGTTTGATCGCATACGCAGTTGTTACAGTACCACGTGGTCATACGCAGTACTTTTGTAGGCTTCCTTCGGAGTACTTAATATTTAAAATTAAGAGAATTAAAAATTTAATATCATGAAAATAGAGAAATAAGGAAATAAACATATCAATTTAGAATATTATTTAAGAACCCCGGAATGCATGCCGGGAAAAATGAGCTAAAACGTCCAGACGTATTGAGGGGTTTTTTAATACCAGAATGTGCAGTACTGATTGTTTCAAGTTACTTTTCAAATCCCAGGAAACTCCAGGTGGTTCTGATAGTGTCGTATAAAGCATCTCCAACCTTGTGATCCATCAGTATTTACAATACTTATCACTCCGTAAGAAAAGTTTTTCACTCTTTTCTGCTATTTCGAAGGAACGGGCACTTAGTTGAATACACTTTTATTCGTATGGATGTATTGTTCAGTGAAGTTCGTGTTAAAACTTACGTAGGCTTACCCTATGAGAACATATATAACACAATACATTCAATTTTTAGCAAAAGCCCAGTGAAATAAAATGTTAATATTTTTCCCAATAAATCCTTATTTCTTGCCGAACGTACTAGAAATGCTAATTTTATAGTAAACGTGTGGTGGTAACGATTATACAACGTAGAATACGAAGTGGGAATATTCAAATACATCATATTGGCATGGTTGTATATTTTATGGTATGTTTATTGCAAATACAAAATACTTTCGCTCAACTGAATGGTCTAAAGCATGTACGATGAACAAAGCTACATTATCGTTGGCAGTTTTCACCGCGGTAGTATCGTTGTGGCCCTGCGCCATAAACCCGAGTGCCAACAACGATCAGCGTAACGAGGGTTTTGCGACGGAGCAGGGGGTGGAGGGGTAGCGAGACAGAAGGAAGGGGAAGGACGGACGAAACCTGAGGAGCTACATGCAATTCGCGTTGAGCACAATGCAACGCGGGGTTTCTATTACCTTCATAACAACTTCCCGATGAATTAGTGGAGTCAGGGGGAAAACCCAGAACGAGGGTGGCGGTGTCATTATCAGTTTGGAGGCGGCGCCTCGTGGGAGGTGGCCAGGGTTACCAACGTTTGCAAATAAGCAACCGTTGCGCTGCATGTTCTCATGTCGGGTTCCGTTGCATGGTATACAGATTACGAGGTATATGAATCACGAAGAAACATGATGGTGAGAAAATCAGAGGAGAGGACGAACCTACTATGAGACGAATAAATAAGAGACAACAGAATGGACAAAGACAGTCAAGAACAGACATTGATCTTTGTCTATCGTAGAGTCTAGATACACATAAACAATAAGATTAATTACTTAAAAGTGTAACTACATCGTAGAGGACAAGGCAGTCAAAGATTATCTTTGACTATAATAAAGATAAAATATTGTAGTCCCCTAACACCTAAGTCTAATTATTCAAAAATTCACTCCGTCCGTGCACAAATGACCAAGACGATTCAGAACGTATCATGTGGGATAACAGATCATGTGGAGTTGAGAGATGTGAATACTTGTGGTATTTAAGAAGAACAGGAGAATTCAATCCTAAGGACAAGAGTAAGGACAAAAGAAAGGAGAGGTTTGAAAAATTAGATTTTGCAATTAAATTAGATGAACTACGAAATGTAATAATAAGAAGGAATTAAATTGTAAGTGCTGTGAAATCCTAGTAATGACTTTGATACGTACGGGTAAAATTTAAAAAAAAACAATAAAAATCCTACGTCTAAAGAACGATTTACGATTTATTCGCTCGTTTATCAATCAGAACATTTTATAAACACTAATTGGTATATTTCTGAAATGTCTTGTCTCACACATATCATGATCCACCAAATTAAATTTCAATATATTTCCTAAAGTTACAAATTACACTTTTATTCCCCGTAGTTCAGTGTTCCACCGAATTTTTTACAAAATGTATCCATTCGTTTTTTCCACAGATAACCCTGACTATCGATCAAGATTCACTAAAAATGTGGTCTCTACGGATATTAAATTTGATCGTTCCCTTCCTGTATATCCATATAATAATATATTAAATAATGTGATCATTTTGGATGTTCAAACATTAAATTAATATCAAACATTCTATAAATTGTGTTTAGTACACACTCTTTTCAAATCTTGACAATTTACTCCAGGTAAGACCCAGTGTGACAAATTTTGATGATAAGAGACGGATTATTTTTTAAACTTTTTCAAATTATAAGTGAAGTAATTGTGTTAAGTTGTTGCATGAAATTATTTTATGTCTTTGGGCGAGGTTCGGGCAGTGAGGCCTGCTTTTCCACCTAACCGTTGGACTTTTGGAAGGAGAGATGTTGAGTTTCCGGGGAACGTATGCTATCGAACCGACATAAGTCTGGAGCAAGTGAGCGAAACCTCAGCTAAAATCCTCACCTAGTTCGGCCGAGCAGGGTTACAATCCGCGCCCTACCGCTCAGCGGGATCGTGGAAGCGAAGACACTACAACTATCCCTGAACAGGCCCCGATGATGCTCATTAGGTTCGTGGAGTGCGGAGCTCCGCAGTTATTTGACATCGGCACTAGGAGGAGGAGATGTGGTCGGCATCTCCTTCCGACCGGTTTGACTCCAGGACTAATTTTACAGCAGGCTGAGTGGACCTGGGAGTCAGTCGATGTCGAATCACCACCTCAGCGAGGATCGAACACCTGCCACCCAGCCAGCAACACAGCGCTCTACCCCGAGCCACTCTGACTCCGCCACTAACGGAAATTCACAGTGTCATGTTTCTGCACTTAATTCTTATTATCAGGATGATGATGATTGATGGTACATGGTAGGCTTTTGGTGATATCAACGTGGATAACATCACATCATTGAACAAAGACTTCGCGTTGGGAGAAGGGTAGAAGCGATATTTTTATTGAGACATTCAAGTATCGAACTTCGTGAAATAGTGTGAAGCAGTTGGGACACCAATACAACCCATCGGGTGACGCTGAGAGAATTCAATTTGAAAGAAAATTTAGAAGTTTATCATAAAATTATCATCAAAATAAAATTTAGAAGTTTATTATCCAATATTTACACACCAAAAACTTGAAAATGTGTTTACAATATTTGAGAGACAAACTGTCTTACAACAGACCACGATGGTACCCAAGGAGAGAGCTCCGCAATTGTCTCGACACTAGGAGGAGACGTGGTCAGCATCAGACTGTAGACGATTTGACGCCAAACAGACCAAGCACTGTGACGAGAAATCCCCCACCCCGTGGGGTATCGAACCCCGGCCATCCAGCCAGCAACTCAGTGCTCAACTCACTGAGTCACTCTGTCTTTTATCAAAAATTTGGATTTGAGAAGAAGTAGCACAAAGAATGTTGAGAAGGTGTACACAACATTCTAAAAAAATAATTGCGAATTCTGAACAATTCCAGAAGCAATACAAGTACAAAGTATCTAAAGTTTCATCTTATGAAAACGGTTTCATTTGAAGTAACAGTTATATCGTAGTTTTTCATATTTAGGATCACACCAAGTGAAGTGGCATGGGTTTACTCAAATACCTACGAAATGGAACTTAATCCGTCTCTGTGCTATGTTGAAATGTTTGTAGAGATGTAGAAAAATGAATTGTAGAAATTAGTAAAAATTCGGGATTTATCAAACCAAAAGTATTAACGGCATACCCTCCCATGGAATGTTTTTTATTTTATCTTTTAACATTAACTCAGACGTTCTTTCACAAAAAAACAGTGCAAAGACTTCACACAGTAACAGGGATTTCATAAATCTCATTGCATTTTCCTTGATCCTCTCCTATCTATTTCCTTCTTTCTCCATTTGAATTCTCCATCTTGTTTTACAGACCTCACCTTTTACGCTCCTGTTCTCTCTTCTTGTGAGACACACTCTGTTTCGCCCATTTCATCGTCATGAAAATACTAACTCCTTCTTCTCCATCCCACTCGTCCATCCTTCCTCATTCTCTCTCTCTTTCCGCCACTACCTTGCTGTTTGCCCCAACTCCTCGCAGTCGCCATATTTCACGCCGCGCGGAAGAATTATGTTGGCGGAGCCGCTAAAACACGTGCAACTTGTAAATACCCCGCGGCAACGCACGGGGTGGGACGGGCGAAAGCAGGGTGGAGTGTAAAATAGAATGTAGTGTAGTGTGGGAGCGGCGCCGAATGAGAACGAAAGGGACAGCGTTTGAGAGCTCTTGCTTTAGCCCCTACTTACTTTAGGCATTCGATTTAACACGTGGAGTATTTCATAATGATCTGGATATTCAATAAGTTTGATTTAAGGAAGAAAAAAAAACAGAAAATTTAAAATATAATACAAGACTTTTGGGTAGTTCTGCCGGTTAATTTTAGTCAAATATTGAAAAGTCTTATCTTCTTTATATTATATTAGTTTTATGAATTGTTGTATCTAGCAACGACAATTTCATTTGTAACAAAAATAATTTTTATGAAGAAAGTAATATGAACTATAAATTAGATTGACTCTATTTGTAAAAACACATTTGTCTTAATGCCCATTGACAATGGCCGAAAAAACGAATGCTGCGAACACATAAATTAAAGTATGTTCTCAGAATGTCGGATGACCAATATAGTTTTTCTTAATATAGGTTTTGTTTCTATAGTTAAATAAATTGATTGACTTAAAGTAAAGAAAGTTTTCGATAATGAATTTTTTTACATATAAAAGAAAATTTATTTCACCCAAATATTAAACGATTCTCAGATTGCTTAAATGACTGGTCAGATATTTTTTAAGATAAAATATATATTTGCATCAACATATACAGAAAACTTTGAAAAACGTCGGTTCTCTATCGGCGGAACTATTTTAAAGGCTGGAAAAATATTGTGGAAGCATAACAAAACCTATCAGATATTTCGTATGTAAAAGAAGAGCATATTGCACGAATACTTCAGAGAGTCACGTTACTAGAACGGCCACCGTCCCTTCACCGGAGGCTACGAGTCGAGAGGAAAGAAAACGTAGAAATAAATTACATTTTTAATAATATACATTCGACACAGAAAGGTAGGATAAGAATACAAGAAGAATAGAATGGTTCAAAGAGAGATTGAAATCACGTAATGATAGAAATGGTAGAAACGCATTATTATAACAATTTAAAATTTGTTTGAAATTTGTGCGAAGAAGTATAGATTTATGGCACATACTTTTTTGTGCACGGTTTTTGAGAAAAAAAAGACATAGATTATCATACGCTGAATGTATTAGGACGTAAGCGGTTGACGTTGAAATGGAAATTATCAAATAAGGTAAATAAGTTCAACTAATATAAAATTCGAACACACACAATCTCTTAAAAAGCGGTTTACTACACCGCGAAGTAACAGATTTGTGTGGTTTTATTGAATGAACGTGGGAAACGGGACCTGGGATCGAACCCTGGTCTTCCAGTTCCACTACACTATCCCGATTGTTCCTGGACCCCGTCTATCATGTGGACTGTCATCGCAAGCTGGCTGCGGCGGGGCTTAGGAACAAACAGCAGTGTATTGTATCATATTTATCTCAGCCCTCGGACGATTTTTTACATACTTTCAATCTATCGGGCCGACACGGGATGGGGTAAGGCAAAATACAGCCCCTCCAATAAAAAAAATGGGTCATATTTATTTATTTGTAACGCGATACTTTGCTTCTCACCACTTAATTTATATTATTTCAAACTGGAAAATTTAAATAGTATATTACAATATTACAAAAAAATTAAATGTTTAAATTTAAATTTTTAATGTTTAACATTTAATATTATAATACACTTTTCTGAATTTTGTAATGAATGACGGGGTAAATCCGAACACACAATTTTATTTTCTCTCCCTGGAAACGTCACGTCAAATATTTATTCTGACAGCATTTATAACAAAGTTGCGCCCCTATGGTTTCATAAAAATTGATGTAAAATATGATGGTGTAGTGGTTATTACGCCTGCGCTAAGAGCCCTGGGTTCAATCACCAGTCCCAACTTCAATTTTCATTCAATATATCATTAATCTATTATTAAATTTCTTCAACGTTTTGCCCTCGACTCAAATGTTAGCACAATCACAAACTTATATAGAACACAAAAGTATATCCGGAGAGCAAATTAGTTTATTATCCTGCACGTGGTCATAAGAAGTTTGTAACAGCTTTTTTTGATAATAAAGTTTATCTGTTATAATTATATATTTTTATTTTAGAACTGAAGAATATGCATCGCTTCCAAGCATCAGAATGGTGCAAAGGAAGAGTGCTGAGTCTACTAAAATATTTTTCCCTATCCACGTATTTTAAAATTGGCAATAGTTTAGGAATGAACATGCTAAATAAGCAAAGCGTATCATTTAAGCAGGAAAATGATACGTTTAGTGTGTAGTAAATTATTAGAAAGTGCAAGTAAATGTAATTCTCCACAAGTGAGAGCGTAGTACGAGAGGTGGATAGAGGTGAAGAGTATTCGGTTCAAAGAAAGAGAGGGCAGAGGAAGTCAGTGGAAGAAGGAGGAAGAAGAAGAGAGCCTGAAACTGCATCCTTTCAAATTCCCTTCCACTCAGCATACTCATTCTTTTACGCACAAACACTCACCCACACATTCTCACACGCCCCCGACACGTCACGAGATGCAAGAACGTTGTATTTCCTTCTTCTCTTCGTTTTCCTTCTCTTTTTTTTTTTTGAATTTATTTACTGTTCTGTGTATTTTCCTCCCTCTCGCTCCCAGGGCGGGACTATTTGTTTCGTAGACACGCAGGTGTGTCAGGTGAATTTGTTGCCGGTGATAATACCCAGCGACCTAGTTTCGTAACACACCATACGGAGATATTATGGCTTCTCTGTGTCCACACAAAAACTTCATAATCCCGCGATAACGAAGAAATATATAAAAATTCATTTTTGTTCATCGGAACCAAAATAAATTTGATTTTTATATTTCCTTCACCTAAAAGATCAAAATAATCAAGTACAACATACACTAGGTCATATTTTATCGGGATCATTCAGATATTTTTGACTTTAAAATTGTATTGTATTTTTTTTAATTGGAAACAGTAACAAACGTAATGTACTTTCATTCCAACAGTTGAGATTTATTTGAACGATATCTGTAAATTTATACGAGCATAACGTACAGAAAGGTCCAGTTCTGTATGAAGCCAATAATTGTGAAAGAATTGTGCATACACGATAACATTTTCTGTCAGAAGAAGTACGATGTTTTTTGAGTAAGTAAAGAAACAAAGGAGCAAGTTGATATTTTAAAATAAAAATTTCTTAGTTTAAATTGGCGTTCTAATATGCAATATTTATGTACATTTTCTAATATCAAACCTTAACCACTATTATTCAAACCATAACAATGAAATGCTAGTAGAGTGGAACAATAAACGTAAAAATGCAAGTGAGTTATTGTTTCTTTTGTACAAAGTCTCAAAAATATTATAACCTCATTGAAAACATATATTTTTTCATGATTCAAGTGAGTATTGCATTTAAAATGTCACTCAAAATCATGACATGTATCCGGTATCAATTTTTATCCAGTTCTACATAAATATTTTTTAAACTAATTTTAATGAAAAATATGTGTATTTTCACGTAAAACAAACTGATCGCAAACCCAAATCGCAACACGGCCCTCCCAAATCAATCTAACGAATTCATTCGAAATCACAGCAGCAACGTGGCGATTGGCTCGATTGAGAACTTAATCGCGACACATGATCTGCAAGATGACAAGTGCATTAACGCACCGAAAGCGATATTATTCCAGTCTCGCTAAATTAGTAACGACAATAACGCGAAATTAATCGATGAATTAATAAACAAAGCGCAATCAAGATCTAAACCATTAGCCAAACATGGCAACCAGTTCTCGTAATTTATATTGCATCTGTTCCAATTCCATCTGCTGCTCTATTTCTGATTTTGCTTCTTATTGCTTTCACATTACAAAGTATGGAGGAAGTGTTATATCGCAAAAAGTTTCATTACAAGTTTTTTATGGAAATACTGGATTAAATGATAACCAAATATTAGTTTGCGATCTGTCCGTAAGTCTGTTTCCTGCGAGAGTGGAAATTTGTTGTCATTGTGAACATATGAACCACCCTCATATAAATTTCGTACTTTGTCAATGATTTTCTCATTGTTCGGTATTCATTAATTTATTCTCAGATGAAACATTTATTAAGATTCCAATCAAAGGGACTGATACAGAAGCTGTGGTGGATTTATTATGTCTACTCCCCGAGGCAAAATATGACATGCGCTCCATCCCTAATAAAATCAAAAATATAGTAAGCTATTTGTTATAGTCCTTAAGAATATTTTTAATTTTTTTCTTTAAGATATTATAGTAGTGAAGTTATTTAACACTTACGTAGAGTTATCATTTTATTATTCTAAAAATATGGGTAATTTATCACAACTATTAAAATCACTGAAAATTTAAAATTATTAAGAACTGACTCTGTCCCCCTATAATGTTGTCCCCCCGGGAGATATAACAGTCAAATCCATTCTTCTGTGCACAAAATTTTGTACTATATTTTTAATTGTTATTGATCGGTTTCTTTAATTGTATTGGGGACATGACGCATCAACATATTTAAACCGTCTATATAAATATCATGATGAAATATAAAACAATCCACTTTTTCAACAGACAAATTATAAGCACAACACTTTAAAATCACTTTGTTGAATCAATGTTCTTTGTAGTTTTACATAATCCAAAATATCAAGGATCACAGTAACTACCCTTCATGGAACACAGTTTTTTAATAAATTCCCATTTTATTCCTGGTAGAATCGATACGAAAACCTATCACACGTGACGACTTTAATTTAGAAAAGAACAGCACAAAACGTACCATACAACTAAGTTATTCAAGGAAACTTGCCCCTGAAGAGAAATAGAGTCAAACAAGAGATTATCTGTCAAATTCGATGTTTCAAGTGAAACGATTGGGAGTTCTTTATACTCCATAATTAATGAATTATTATTATTGAACTGACAATTTTTAAAACGAACAATATTGATAATATTAATGCAAGTTTCATAAATAGTTATGTTCTTGACTAGTGTCTGGCACGCTCATATGACCTTAACTGGTATCTTCTGAGCAGTTAAGGGGCGAAGCTACTCTCAATCCTATCTTATGAGCAATTACTTCATTCATGAGTACATATAATTGCTCCCATCTCGTATAAAATCCGTAAGCCTTTCTCCCCAAGACCTTCCCTCGTTCACCTTCATCCGTAGAGGCTCAAACAAAGCTGGACCCAGAATTCGCACTCACTAAGCTTTCCCTCATTGCATCCACGTGTCGCGTCCACGTGTCTCTATTCTGCCCCCTCCCCTCCCAGAGCAGAGATAACGGCCCTCGCGCAAAGCCTCTATCGCGTTCTCGCCCGCGGACAAAAAGGGAATTATTCGGCAATAACGCATCGCCACAGTAGTTGTGTCGGAGCGAGGAGCATCTGTGGAGTTCCATGGAGTGTTCGTGCTGGCGATACTATCACTGAACGTGCAGTTGACAATACTCGTATACTGTTGGATATCAATACAGTAAAACGGCACATAGTGACGCAATTTTATTGTTCAGTACTCTTTAACTCTAATAAAAGTTGTAAACGTAGGCTTCCGCGGCCAGAGTCAATATAAACTTGTCTGGAACAAACCGCATCTCGGTAGACATAACTACCGAAGTTTCGGCCATCTTGCTGGGGCCTTCTTCAGGGCAATGTCAAAGTCGTGCAGACCTAAGTTGCTTTCGTTCTCTGTGACTTAGAGAGCGAAAGGGGACAGCGACTTAAGTCTGCACGACTCTGGCATAGCTCTGAAGAAGATCACAGCAAGATGGCCGAAACTTCGGTAGTTATGTCTACCGAGACGCGGTTTTTCCTGGACGAACAAGTTTAAACAAAAACGTGGTCTCACTATTGGGTTGAGCAGCCACGAATCCCCCGATAGCATGAGATGGAATGTAGCATCGTAATCTTTTAATTATTAACAAATTCTGAAGGAATATACCATGATCTACTACAGACTCAGGATACACATGACAAATTCTTACACTGAAACTCAAACCTAGAACCTGAAACTGAAAAAGAATAGAAACTGAATATAATAAAACTGGAATGACAGTCTAGTCATGACATTACAGTAGTTCATATTTGACCTAGACCTTGGAATTGTTTGAGGGAATGAGAACTCTCATTAGAACTCGCAACGGTAACAACGAAACGCGTGGTTGTAGGAGGTCAGATATTCCTGACATCTCAGCTACTTTTTTTTTTTTTTTTTTNAGGATGTTTTAACACCAGTCACATCAATACTCACGTCTAAATGGGACGTTGCAGAGTTCAGGCACGTGGATTATTTGCACATGAGTTTAACTGTTTTTAACTCGTGGTTTAACTTGTCGTGAAGTTTCATTGATTGCACTGGAGATTTTATGAAGTTTTTTATGCTTATGAGACGGTCGTCTCGCAGCCTCGTAAACGCAGGATTGAGGTCTGCCCTGTGATGAGTTCTCTCAGGCAATACGAAGTGCTGCGAAAAAGACTTCTCCAACAATGCCGCTACGGGGTTTACACGTGTCATCGCAAGCATATACTTCCCACGTAATTGTAGAATTATTTGTGGTTGCAATAATTGGCTCTTATAATGACAAATAATACGTTGAAAATGGCAATGACGTTTATTTTCAGAAATAATGTTTATTTTACGTGTACTTTATAATTAGGTATTAATTTACTTTTAGGTATTTTTCCGTGTTGTCGAAATCGAATATGCTGCGCTCTAGGTTATAATAGGAACTAGTGGGAACTAAACAGTTTGAATTCTAAGATAATCTTTGTTTTTCTTTGAAATTATTAAGCGATAGGATTGAGTATGTCGCTACGCGATCCAACTATGTAGCCATTGACTCAAATGTGTGCATAATCAGAATTGTATTTATGTCCGCCACACTAAGCACGTTAAAAATAGGAAATCACAGAGTATTTTCCCCATAAGAAAAGCATTGGAGAGTGAATAACAATGAAACGTTGTCGTCGATGCCTGGGAGATATGCTTCAGGTCTGATGGGGCGAAGCCTCACCGAGCGCCCAGGGGTAAAACTCGCAAGCGAGCTTTCTGGAGCAATACCCCAAATGGGAATTTAGGGGTGAAATCCTCCGTGAGTGAAACCGCTAACAAAATCAAATATAGAGAATAATAAAGAGTAATATCAAATATCATTAATATCTAATAATAGTTGTTTTCTGAAAAATCATTTTTTAATTAAAATGAATGTTGTATTATGTCTCCCAGGGTATTGTGAACTAACCCCCGGGAGGATGACGGCACTACCATTTAGTCTTCCACTACTATACAACATTTCCATCCAGGACTGATATGCGGAAGTCCGCATGTGGGAATATTCAAATACAGGGGATCTAAGAACCCAGATTGCACACGCCATGAGCAGCTATGTCCCGGTTACATACAAACCTATCCAGACCTTCAATATTTCACAACTTGTTACACAATTTCACAGGCAGCAAGGTCGAAAATGATGCATGGTTCAGTGTGGTGTTCCATATATGTAGCATCCAACAACCCTGGAGTTTTCGCAGGAAATTACTGGTTCGATTGTCCGCCCCTCGAATGTTATCTATATATTGAAATGTAAGTAGATAAGGTTCAGGAATCTTTAATCATTGAATTATTTTTTGATATATCACACTTATTTCGAGGTAATTAAATAGTAGCTTCTGCCATATAATGGGAATTAAAAGACAGGCCCCTTGCTTGACTCCGGAGAGTAAATTAGTTTATTTTCCTGCACGTGATCATATGAAGTATGTATCTGCTCTTTTCACAACAAATTTATTTTATTTATTTATTTTAGAAATTGGTTTGCTAGTAAAACTTTTACATGGGAGAAAAAAATTAGGGGTTCATTTCTCATTTTAACCGTATTCATAAACACATATCTCTACCTCCCCTGCTAATCACCATAAAATTTTCAAAGAGCCTCTTTCAATCATAACCATAATCGACCATCCCCATAGCTATTTCGTCTGCCATCATATTGCTGTATGAGTGATGCTATCAACATCTGCATTCAAACTGTTACTTCTGAGGATGAACGACGTCTTTGTGAAGGGTCTGACCGCACCAGCGAATGGAGTAGAGCTCGTCTGGTGGGAGAAATCCCGCAAGGCAGTTAATAAACCTATGGAGTGCCGCATATTGGCGTATTAGGCGTGAACTATGCAAACGCTCATTACGACCCAAATGGCACTGCCCCTTCTGGAGAAAGACAAATACCACTTTGATGTGCTTTGGTTGAGGCTATTCGCAGGATCCTCGCTGAGTATTACTTCCATTTAAATTACGTCGCTATGGTCATAGTCCTCGTGTGCCGTGCTTTCCATTTCTCCTCCGGAATAGAGTTTACACTATACGATAGAGAGAACTTTGAAATAAAAGGGGGGATATTCATTACATAAAATTAAATACAAATCTTTGAATGTGAAAACTAATATTTTTCTTGCATTTAAATTTTATTCTTTGTTGTAACATAGTTTGAACATTTTAAATCCACTGGTAACTTTAACAATATAACCAGTGTGATATTAAATTATTTTTGGACCAATTTCGCCTCACGGTCCAACGCCGTAGAAAAATAACCTTATTCTTCGTATATCCTTCCGCGAGTGCTGCTACCTCCACCATTGCCTCCGTCTTCACACGTACAACATATTTTCTTAAAACTAAATCGCCGGGTCTAACAAACCTAATATCATTGTTCATGGCTAACCTAACATCATTGTTCATTATAATTGTTCATGGCTCGCTGTCGCGAGCCATATTATAACTAACATACCCCTAACATACTAACATAAACGGTGGCGGAGAGAAGAAAATAGTGCGGAACATTATTTATTTATAACTACCGTAAATATGAAGAGCGAGGAATACGACTTATATTTTCGGAACCGTAATAATATTTGTAGTATTATGACATTAATCATTTTTTCGAACCCTCTTTGGACCGTGAGGCGAAATTTGGCCTTATTTTTAATCAAGATCAATTAATGATAACATTCTTATCAGATTTCTCTGATAATTCTCACATTATACTCCCAATAACAAAATATATTTCGTATCATTCCAACACGAATTGAAGAAATATTTATAAAATTTTACGGGTTTGTTTTGTTCAACAATGAATGACGGAAAGTTCTGAAAAGAAATTGATAACACGAAAATTTCCTTTTAGTGTTTAATATCGTCAACACAATTATTCACAGACTCTTAATACGTTAGTTTAATTTAAGCATCGGAGTTTAGAGTTATGACTTACAGTTATAATGGCAGTTTTGTGTCACGTTTGAATTTATGTTTTGTATCTTTTTAAGATCCGGTTAACTCTCGTTTCATTTTTTCACGTTTTGTATCAATTTTTGCCATCAAAGATCATTAAGTAATGTACAGAATATATATTTTTCTAGTATATTTCAACAGTAGTCTATTTCAATTTTTATGGATGATTCTTAGTATCATGAGCAAGCCTCGAAAATAAGTATTAGTCATAATTAAAAGACGAATAATGACTATGAATGAAAGAAATTGAATTAGAATACGTATTTGACATAT
>NNCF01129658.1:408568-421304 GCA_002313205.1 Laupala kohalensis
TAAAATGTCTGATTTTAAGAGAGACTGATTTACGAAACCATAAAATTCAATACGAACAGTTTTTCATTTATTGATGAAATTTGTTTTTGATGTAATATTTATTCTCTTTATTTATACTCCGTTCTTAAACGGTTGGTTATTATAGTTAAGAATTTATTCCTCCAGAAAATATTTTCCTAATAATTTTCTTAAACAGCATTTTTTTTTCCTTTTTGACAGAAAATACAAATTAGTGGATGGTGGTCAGAATTCAAAAATTAATTTTTGACCCAAAAATCTGTATTTCAACGATTCGCCTAGAACCGATTTCACCGACATGCCAACATATGTTAGTTCAGGCGACTTACATTTAATTGTAGCTACTTCCTTGGAGGTAAATCCACAACTCCATGCGAAATTCGTTTGTTTAAGGAAAGCAAACGCTCGCAGTCCGCTTCAAAGCAGAATTTATGAGTCGCGCGCTCAGCAAGCTCCTCGAACAGCATCGCATCGCGAAGCGCAACCTCTTGGGTTAAGCGCCAAAATGAGTAGCACACGTCTCCAAGTAAAGCCTCCTGCAGAGGAAACGTTCGCAGTCGGAAAAGCGAAGCTTAAGCGCCAGTACGACGCAGATCTTACCAGCGATAGCACTGTCATAGTCGCTTCTCACTTGAATGACTTTATTACCACCTACTTCCTCCGCACCGCACACTCCCTATCATCATTATCTCCTTCGCTATTGAAGATCCCTCCTCCTCCGTATCGTGAACATAACGCAATGATATCATTATCTCAGTTACGAACTAACCGCAACCACTACTACGCCCCCCGTGGTCCTCCTCACCCCGTGATCCCACCCCCGCACCCGGTCCTAAATGTCTGCCGTCGCGGTCCAGAGGTCGTAAAAGCGCCCCCAGCGGATTTGCGGCGAACCTTCCGAAGATCCCCTTGCGATAGGGGAGGGTTTTAATTTCTGTGAATCCAGCGCGGGTCTCGAGAACAGGGTTGCCTTGCGGCGCGATAAGAAAGCTCGGGGTTCAGCAGGTGCCGTAAGGGGTTGCGGAGGAGGAGACGATGCAGGGTGTCATGGCGGAAGCTGAGTAAGCGACACTGCTCGTGGACAACGGGAAGGAAAAGAAGAGATTATGAAAATGAAATTGACTGGGGCGGAACACTTACATGCGAAACAATGGAGTAGGCAAAAAGTTAACAAGGTGTATTGCTACAAGTGAAAATCTCACGTTCAAGTGATTTTCTAAGTTTACGTAATTTAGGTAATAGAGAGTTTTTGCATAATTTACATTCTTCCTAGCGTATACTTTACGTTGATAAAGCAAACCGCGTAACGCTCATGGACAGAGCTACTGTAATCGATGCACTTTGCATAGCGTACCTTCGACTCAAATCATACTAAACTCTGTAAACCCAAACAAACTACTTCTATACAATCGTAAACAAGTATACTGTTCCATGAGTACACCAGCACGTGTTCATACGGCACACACAACAAACAAATTCTCGCATATCCTCTCAGATATCAACATAACCTCAAATTCAGACAAGAGTCCGCCATGACCTCTCACTAGCGTACCACTAACATCATACGTGAACAGAACAAACACACGTTGTAGTGTACTATACTTGAAGCGTTGGTGCACCAGTAACTCCTGAGTGTGCGCAGTGAATAGCATGGAGTGCACGAAAGCTCGCAGTCGCAGGTACGCTGTGCAAAATCTCTCTTTTATATCCGCAAACACAGACGGAAGGTTGGACGATTTCGCGAAGTATATCTAGTAATAAAAAATAAATCCATCAAAATTTCGTGATTGAATCTTCGCAATACATTTAATACATACAATACTTTACAAACATATTTGCATTAAATTACAAACATATTGACATTATATATGTATTATAACTCGCAGCTAACTTTTTATCTTATCTAGGAACTTTTGCTGAAATTTTTGAATCCGCCTCTGTCTCAGGGCCCTTGATCGGAGTTGATGGGATGGTCCCTTGCTTGCTTCCGGAGAGTAAATTAGTTTATTGTCCTCCACGTGGTCATACGCAGTTTGTACTGTTTTTTGAAAATAAATTTATTATCATAAACTAAAAATAAATGAGAAAAAAATTATTATTATAAGAGTAAAATTGACGAGAGGAAAACGCATGATAAAAATGGGGTGTGCAAAATGTTGAGATGATACTAGTCAGACTCTTCTAGAACTACGTAATTTTCTAGTTCTACGTAGTTAAGGTACTATATTTGTGTTAACTGAAGTAAAGTGTTCCATCATTCACGCAACTTTCATATTTTTTTAATAAAAAAGTTTTCAAATTAATTTATAATTCGTACAATTATTTTTTAGCTGTTGAAAGAAGACAATTGTTGTGTGCATATAAAACATGATAATAAATTTAGATTTTCGATCTACTGTGTACATTCGGTTACGTTTTGCTCCAATCGGTATAGATATTAACGAGCCAGCGACCTCGTGAGGTTCGAGTGTTACGAACGCATATTTAACGAAAACTATTTTAATTTCTGCTCTCAACGTACACAAGTCAAATGACTATCATGTTATTTTCGAACAGCTCGCTCTATCCCAAACCGACCGAACGAGAATCACAGTATCTTCACTCACATGTTACGGTTATCTTTTCCCTAAGAGAACTTATTTTTCGCGATTTTTGTTCTATTTCTTTTCGATGTCCCGTAATGTTTTTGAAACATACAACGTTACAGCGTTTCTATTTTCATTTAGTAAGATTTATTACGTCGTAGTCAATGTAAACCCCAGTAATTGCGACAGAATATAAAATACAAAATTGAGCCCACAAAAATTTGTCATTTTTATTATTACTTACTTCAGCTGGTAATTCGGGACTACGGATCAACGTGGACCTTGGCCAACAGCAATATTTGGAAAGCATCAACTTTCCTCGGGCATTTTTACATGCATCAGTTTTAGAAAATTAAAAATGGATATGACAAGATGTTTTTACTCTTTTAGTTATCCAAGCAAACAAGATTTGTTTCACAATTTAGCTATCGCAGAGTAATCTCTCTAATAGCGAATTTACGTTCATTATTTCCCCTCTTAAATTGTTGGTGTTGCCTTTAATTGAAATTCCATCCCGTTCGTTCTTAATTCATTTGCAGTATTACCTGATGCACGCACTATTTTATTTATGAATTACCATCTTTCTCCGCTTTCACATAATTCTAGATCCTTATCTTTGCTTCAAATTTTATCATAATTATTTTAATAATAAAGTGATAAAATATTTAAGCCTTTTTGAACATTTTTGTTCCTCACAATACAATTACGTCGAAGGTCAGTGCAAGCTTATAACTTTTTCCTACAAGCTTCTGTTACTTGCCACTGCTAGCGCTAGACCGTCCCAGATAAACGACTACGATGAGGCGTCCACCAATAACATCGGATGCTGGCCCTCTACGTCCCGTCGGGGTCACTGAGGGCTTAGTGACTGAGCCACGCTCACTGCCGCTCACAACTCACGCAGTAAAATGGCACTAAAAGGGCACCAATAATGAGAACTGTTGTAGAAGGTGTGGGATTATAGGCCTCGCCACACAAGGAAATGGCACGTTTACGAGTTCTCTACTAATGTGACCTTCACTTCGTTAAAAGATATCTTCAAATTCTCGTGAAAATTCCATTGAAAAATCGCCATGACTATTCAATATTTCGTTAAAATACACTAAGCAGTAAACAACTCTGCTTCGTAATTCGTTTCCAACGAAAGATTAAATCCTTTGGTACATCGTAAACTGCAAACAAACGATGTAAATTTTTCGATGACACAACGCCCCAAAACAAATATGTCTCGTGAGTTTATAAATATTACTACAGAACGAGAGATTTTTGAGCCGTCAAATCTTTCATAAAATCAAAAAAGAAATTGTTTTTTTTTTTGCAATGGAGTAATAGTTGAATCCTTGACGTTTTTCTGTGGGTTTTTTTTCCTTTGAAATAAGGGTATTACCACGCAGATGCTAAAATTATTTATTACATGATCGCAGATAACATCCAACAAGCTGACTTGTAAGTTTGATAATATAAAAAGAACAGGTTGATATAACATCCAAATCAAACTTCCTCGCGAACATACCAATCTAGTTATTAAAATTTTTCGTCACTTCGACGGCTAAAATGGGTAGCCCTTCTCAAGAAATTAAAACCAAGAGATATATGAGATCATTACAGATTTGCCCGAACACACATAATGTGTCCTATGTCAATGTGTCGTAAGCCAATACAGTTGAAAACCCAATAAGGCACTAGATTTGTCAATAAGTATATGCGTGTTTCAGGTTATGTGTGTTCCGGCAAATTTGTAATGAACTCGTAGTTTTAATTTCTTGATAAGCGCTACCAATTTGAGAATCCAAAACGTCGAGAAAAGTTTAATAAACTAGAATGGTATGTTCGTGAGGAAAATTTGATTTTGATAATATAACAAATTATACATTTTAATTTCTCATACACGTAGTATGCAGAAAATATAGGACTCGTGAAAATATTCGAAAGCAAGATTTCGACTGAAGTATCCGTTTCGGCGATTCCTGATTCTGAAAAATAAATGTCATAAAGTCCGTCCGTCTGTCCGTCCGTCTGTCCGTCCGTCTGTCCGTCCGTCTGTCCGTCCGTCTGTCCGTCCGTCTGTCCGTCCGTCTGTCCGTCCGTCCGTCCGTCCATCCATCTATCCATCCATCGCAGCGTTTCTGAGCAAATGGATGAATCAATTTAATTTGCATTTCGTATTTACGGTAGTATTTACTGGTCATAGCACTTGCTCTAATTTTTCTTCTTTAAAACAAAGGGCACTTCACATAAAGGTCAGAGTATCTTTTGAATGTTTTTCAAAAACGGCTCCCAAGATTTTGTTTAAGTTTTCTGTACATAAAGTACAATTAGTATACATTATATCCGCAGTAGCGGTATTTCGCTTGAAAGTTTGGTATAGATGCAGTAAAATAATTTCTGTCTGCTACTCTTCCACATTAGTTTACTGGTTCAAGACGCTTCAATAATATTTAGAAGTGTAAATGGAACAAGCAGACGTAGAATACACTTTTCGTAAACTGAAATGAAAGATATGATAATGATAGAATACAGAGGAGGACAGCAAACGCTCTGCAGATACGAATATCAATTTCTGTCTACAACGAAATTACATTTACATAACACTTTTACAATATTTTGATATGTCTCTATATGTTTTGAAATAATATTCTGAATATTTATTTTACTTTAAAATTTCCGGAGTGTGCCCCACTCAACATTCCAATAACAATTCATAACAAAAATCTCATGGAACTAAACACGTTAAAGAAACACAAAAATTCAAGCAAAAATAAAATTCAAAATACAAATAATAATAATAATATTTTTAAAATAATAATTTTTCGCTCTATCTCAAAAACGGTGCTACGTACAGTAATGAGGTTTAGCAACATGTAAGCAGAAGTAACAGACCAATCAAAAAGCTCCTATGCATATTTTCAAAATTTTGAATATTAACAAACCGGAAGTGGAGCGTGGTGTGTAAATGAAGTCGGAAGGAGCTGTCCAGAAATAGGCTTTTATTTCCAACGTATTCGAAGTCAAATCTCAAGTTTGATTTAATACATCAAATTTTTCGTAAGTTATCGGGGGAACAAAATTTGAATAAACATCGGACAACATCGCCAAAATTTGAAATAGACTCTCCTGGAGTCAATTCGCAAAGATCCAAAGATATCTCAATTTTTTTTTTCTTCGACAGATTACAATACTTCCCTTACACATATTGTGTACTTGGAAAGTAAAAAGACAGTAATAAGTTATTCTACTTACTTTGAATACGAATAGAGCACTGGAAGACGACCAAAATATAGTTTGTGCAATGGGTTCGCACCACTAGTTTTACAAGTTGTAATGTACTGAAATTTTTATAACTTGTAATTGTCCAACTCTGTACGTAAGAAACATGACTGTTTTTTAATGTATATAAACTATTTCTTTTACTACTCATTTTTTACGTTCTTCCAATATTGGCAGAAAATTTAGGTCAATAATAAAACTTCCAGTTATCTGATTTAGTCAAAAATATTTATGACCACCAATTACCTAGTAACGTACGTACTTTTCTGAACCTAACCCGACCTAACCCGACCTAACCCGACCTAACCCGACCTAACCCGACCTAACCCGACCTAACCCGACCTAACCCGACCTAACCTGACCTGTCCTAACCTGACTGACCTGACCTGGTCTAATGGCAATAATCTAAATTATTGTTAATATTGGGAAAAGGTCAAAAAAGTGTATCCTACAAGAAATAGAAGTATGTACACATTGAGAAAGCAGTCGCGTTGCATTGATTCATTCAACTACCTCGAGTTCACAGATTATTTTCCGACGAATCATTGACGAAATTCGAGGTATCTCTGAATTCTGTTTGTTTGTTTTTTTGTTTTTTTTTCACGTAGTCACGCTAGTTCTTTTTACACATAATCACACATTTTTATTCGCAGAATTTTTGACGTCTATCATGACTGAAATGATGTGTGGATAAATACATTCAGTGTCTATAATATGTAATTAAATTACAAAACTTTACATATTTTTGTATTACATGCAATTTATTTCTTCTGCATAAACGCATCGTTCTGCGGCAGCGAAAAGCAATCTTCATCTATTACATGATAGAATATCTCCAACGTTCTATCCGTTTTCCAACACCAAGTTCACAAAATTCCTTCTACGTTCCTGTTCCGTTTCAATTCTCTACTGTCGTCGAGGTCACATACAGCTTAACCTCCTCTCCTTTTCCACCTCGCCTTGTCCTTCCATTCTGCTGTCCTGTCTTCGTTCCCCACTCAATCCCCCTACAGAGTCACCCTCAGCTTCATAAATAGGACTAAGGGGCCGTGTAGCGACTAAATCGGAATTACATGGGGGTCCAAGGGTTCTACGCTGAGGTTTCCAATGCAACGGAGCAGAGAAAGGAAACACAAGCATCGGACTTTGCTACGTCAGGAGTGTCCGGGGAAACAAGACGACGAAGCGAGGGAGAGTTTCATGCGGTTATCACTAGAGCTCCAATCGATACGCACTGAAATAATCGGAAGATATTCACTAAACACGTTCAAAGAACGCACAAAAATGTCCAAAATATGCATTAAAGACAATTAAATGCAAAAAACTTAATAATATGCTCTTTAAGAACCAAGTCACATATGTACCTACTTATTACCAAGAAAGTGCAAGTGTAGTTTGGGTTAGTCGAGAAATACCACTGATCTCATTCATACCATGTGAGCCATACTTCCGTAATGAAAATTCTCATTGATTATAGGAATGTAACATAAAATTTACTAAGTTCAAAATAAAAAGCTTAAAGAATACGCATTTATATGCAAACAAAACTCTCCATAATGTGTATTTATATACACTATTAAATTTCATTGAAATGATATTGCGAGGTTAAAAATGCTAGGAATTGCCTCCTCAAAGCCACTGAAAATAAGGGAAAAATATTTTTTAAATGCAAAATCCAAGCCCTATTAAGTTCCCTTTCCGTTGTCAACAAATACACGCGAGGCTCCCAACCTAATAACATATACATAAAATTTTAAATTAAAATATTATTGAGATATTAATTTTGAATTTAATTTCTCTACACGAATTCAGTCGTTAAAAATTACACGAAAACTTATAATAATATATTTCTACATCGGACGTACAATGTTTCATTACTTGCCCCCAGATAGCGTTGTTGACAACCACTAGAT
Source organism: Laupala kohalensis (assembly GCA_002313205.1). Taxonomy (NCBI): domain Eukaryota; kingdom Metazoa; phylum Arthropoda; class Insecta; order Orthoptera; family Trigonidiidae; genus Laupala; species Laupala kohalensis. Next base: position 416,352 of record NNCF01129658.1, read on the forward strand.
ACATAGTTCGTATTCCGCTGTGGAAATTTTAGTTTTCGATATTATTGTCGATGTAATAATATGTCTGATAATATGTTACAAATGGTCCTAACGTACGTTACAATTGGCGATCAGAGTGAAGATCGGTCAAACCAACATGTATTTACAAAGAATAAATGAATACAAGTATCACCTCACAGATAACCATCTACGTATTTACAAAGATGCTGCCCAATATTATAACAGAATTGTTGTGTTATTATGACAAGTAATATCTCATTTTTCATTTCTAACAATCTTATTTTGTTATTTCATAAAGGTATTACCTTAATTATATAATACGGGTGTGCATAGATAAATTAGTTTAACATGAAATGGAAATTTTTTATAAGTAAACTCTCTTACATATTTCATACTTGTGTGAGTTGTATACACAGGCTCAACTAGAGTAATATGTTAATAGTCTCTAAGAGAATGTTCAATATTAGAATTTTCTATACAGCCGAGGAAAAATCATGTGAAAATACTCACAAAAGAGATAAATAGAAAATATATTCATAATTTGTTCTCCATTGATTTGAAACTGCGTCGATTATAATACAAAATAGCAGCTGAAATTTGCGAGGTTTAGTTCACGTCATATGATGTTTTCGGTCTATTCCCCTACAGCAGTGGAGTCAAGTGAACGAGCGAAATTACGTTCAGTTCCTTGTTCAGAGATCTAAATCGCGGTAACTGCTTCTGCAAATGGCCAAACTTAAGAATAAGGTCCCACATTATTCGAAAAAATAATTTATGTCATAATACTACAAATATTATTGCGGTTCCGAAAATATAAGCCGTATTCTTCGCTTTTCATATTTGCGGTAATTATAAAGAAATATTGTTCCGCACTATTTTCTTCTCTCTGCCACCGTTTATGTTAGTATGTTAGGGTATGATAATTATAATACGGCTCGCGACAGCGAGTCATGAACAATTATAAACAATTGTTCGGTCACAGTCGGCGATGTTATGTTTGTTAGACCCGTTTTAAGAAAATCTGTTGTAAGTGTGAAGATGGAGGCGATGGTCGAGGTAGCAGCACTCGCGGAAGGATATACGAAGAATAAGATTAGGATGGGACCATAATGTTAAATTTGCCATAGAAAAGGGGAATTTTATTTCACATTAAATGATTCAATTTGTAATTTCCGAGAACAAAGTTCCTTCCAGAATCATGGCAAAAAAAGCCGTTTTTCGATATCTCATCTGGATATTTTTTCTACGGCGTTGTACAATATAGTTAATTTGGTCCCTGCAAATGAAGTTGGTGCTGGATGTATCCATTCGATTATGGTGTAATATGATACACTAGTACACATGTGACAGTGGGAACACACTATACATTATTAAATGATAGTGATACATGACGTAATGGTGGTGCATACGATATTTTTAATACACAACTGACACGATTTGATAATAATGGTAGCACACTTTATGAATGATATAATGGTAGCAGTAACACATTCTAGTCAACGGTCGGTGAGTCATTGAACTTGAAAGCACCAGGCTCGAGAAAAGCAACTATCTGTCTTGTTTATGATACTTTTNGCTCGAGAAAAGCAACTATCTGTCTTGTTTATGATACTTTTTTTTTATCTTTTCGACTTAAATTTGAGGCATTCTCTACTTTTAAACGTTATCATTAAAATATTTACAAATAACTTAGGTATTGAAAGTGAGGGGAAAAAAAGAAATGGATAGTTACTGAGTGTCCCGTTATCGTAATTCCATGAATTATCGAAGTGTATATTGGTTGCGCTTAATACTAGGTTGTGTTGGATTTACCACTGAACACTAATAGTTTTATGTTATGTTACTTTCCCAAACACTTAATCATACGTCGTGATGTGAGGACCTTATCTTAACTCATTTACTTGTTTTCGAGTCATCAATATTGTTTTTAATTTGGAGAATAATTTCATCTATTTCTTGCACCTTTTCCAAACCAGAATAATTTCTGAAACATGTTTCCCGCATCGTCATTTACATTAATACAGAAAGGTCTCCCTCAGTCTTCGTTACTTTTCTGCGTAGCCGGACGGAGCCAATCTCACAAATGAAGTATCGTACGTTTAGAGCATTGAAAGGTGTTTTGACGACTCCCTCATTATTCCGTCTTCACATTTTTCCTTTCCGAGACAGCATTTCAGAATTACATCAAGAAAAGACGCGACTAAACTCGTTTATTTTACAACGATGTAAATTTACTTCTTTATTCCTGACAAATGAAATCACTGATAAGTAATAAACATAAACAATATTCGTATGGAATTGTATGCGAGTTAAGTGATGCCCCATTGTGCATTATCATACACAATTAATAACAGTTCTGATGTACTCTTTTAATGCGAAATATGAAATCGCGAGAACTTGCCTAGCAAATGGGAGAAAGTAGAATATGCCATATTATCCAGATAAATAAATGTCTGCAAAGTAAAAGTTCAAGTGTTACTTTCATTCAATTTTCCGTGCGAATTCATCGCTCGGGTTTAGCTAGTATGTACTTAATTTCTTTGTTATCACGGAGGAAAACTAATCTACAATTCGTGGCGTGTGGTTTTAAAATGGGATGGAAAGGTTTAAAACTAGAAATATCACTTTCCCATTAAAAAAAATAATTTTAGGCGGTTGAAATCTTTTCAGCAGAATTCATTCTGTCCTCTCTTTATTCCCAGCAAGAAATTTATTCCTCTGACTGTTTTCATCAAACATTAGTATTGGTTGTCAATACAACACCACATGGAATATTTACAGCTTAATTCCCGAATACAGTTTTGATCTTTTTCTCTTTAAAAGAGTATTCAGGAAGAGAGGTGGAGAATCGGCAAAAGCTCGGAGCTATGCGGTATTTATCTCGTAAAACAAACATTCTCACAACGTCAGTCTATTCAATGTTTTCCCCGAAGTCTTGTTCTCTTTAAAGCTCCCATGACGACCAAAAGCTCCTTGCTTTTGTTTTAACGTATTTCCGCAGTGGTGGAGGCATGTCAGGGGTGTCCGACATCTCTTCCGAATGCCTATCTGGAGAAGGGTCCATGGAAATTTAAGCTATCGAATTATTGTAAGCGTTTTGTTGAATTACTGTAATTTTATTTTTTGCTTTCTTCTTGCATTTAGTGTATTTTTTATTTGTTTGTTTATTTATTTCTCACGCATGTGACCGTATCCAACGGTGTCATGGTTCTTTACAACTTCTTCCTTGATTTTTATTTTTATTTTTGCCCTTTTGGCTGCATCACTTCACCGCAATTATGCGACGCCCGTGCCCTTTAACGGGGAGGTAGACGCTTTTCCCCTCTCTTTTCCTTTTAAACTTTTCCTCTATGTTATTTCCTTGAAATTAAATTACTTATAGCATATTTTGTGTAATTTGTTCGTCCGCTGGTTATTTTCACCATATCAGCACATTAAATCTTGCACTTTTTCGTGGTTCCTCTTTTCCATCGTTGACAATTGGAACTTCCTTATGTGCAATAATTAGAGCATATTAAACAACATTCTAACATTTAATTTAATGTCTTCAGTAATTCCATTTTATAATATTATTTACCAAAGTATCTTTTCATCGTCTTGGTCATATTTGTAATTGGTGTTCTCCGCTAATGTTGGAATTCTGTTACAGGTTACTGCTTTCGTCCATTATGAATCGATAATAAATTACATTTTCCTTTTTGCATTTTGTTATGACATATCTTGTTGCATACATACCTTCTTCCACACAATAGCCTCGAGAAGTAAAATTTTAATTTAAGATAGTAAATTAATAATATGAAATAGATTAAGGATATCATGTAAACCTTCTAATATCTACAAATATATCAAATTCCTTTTGCCCTAGCCCGAATAGAAACTTAAATACCCATCACTAACATATAACAGCTGACTTTCACTGTAATATTTGTGATTCCTTCAGAAAAAGATTTCTGAGCACATTTAATTAAATAAACAAATATTTGCAACCAAAAAATCAGTTACAAACTTGGACAGTGTGGAGGACTATGAACTACTTTACTCTCCGAAAAAGAAAAAAAGACCATCCCATTAATTCCGATCAACGGTTATTAATTTATTCTTCCGAAAAATAGTATAATTAAAATCACTCAAAAGTTGAGAAAATAGAAACAATCTGTTACTTAATCACGATTAAACCACTAAACCGATCGTGATGAAATTTGGCAAGGATATAGTTAAGGTGCTCAGAATGAACATAGGCTAATTTGTTATTTTAAAAATGAGTGAAAAGAAAGATAGTAATTAATTTTGACCATAAATGTCGATGAAATCGGGAAAAAGATACGTATATTCACGTACGCCACCTAAACGGTGAGAGATAGGTGATAACTATGCATGGCAATATTGTTGGCCTCAAAGAGATGTACAAAAAAGTCCGAGACAGCATATGTCTATCTACAAAGGTTCACCCACATTATTGAAAAAACGATATTAAAAATAGGAGTGTTAAAATACGTAAATTTAAGAGAATGACTTAGGAAGGAAAAAATAAATCATCAAATTTAATGAATTGCTTAGTGCATTTGAAAAAGATAAAAACCGCCTTTTAATTGTAAAATTTCGACAAATAGTTTAGAGTTTAAATTATTTTAATGAAATGGTGCAGCCGCGTCATGCATCGGAAGCGAAAATTCGGTCGGAGCGGCTTCCGCAAGATGGTGTATTGCATGCAATAAACTTTTGTATTAAATTAGTATTTCGTATTAGAAAAATTAGGATGCTGAATATGTTTTCAAAAACCAGCAAGTAAAAGTATTTTGTTCTCATAACATCTCCAAACTCTCCAGGACACTGCACCCCATTCCCAACAGTTAAAACCCTCGGAAATTCTTTCCGTCTTCTGCAGTCAGTTCCTGGAAAACTCCGACAGCCCCCTTTCCCCCCCCCCCCCCAACACCCACCTCACTTTCCAAA
>NNCF01129658.1:421515-432694 GCA_002313205.1 Laupala kohalensis
TATGTTACTGACGATGGCTGCTGTGCAGCCGAAAAAGCTTTATACCAATAAAACAATGAGCAGCATAGAAACGTCTTTCAATTTATCTTCCTTTGATAATGTTGCTAAAGCTCTACAATTACCAAGTAATACTTACTAATATATAAATGGGTAATGCGTAATGCGAAATTGCGTCTGCCCGTTTGTTACTTCATCACGAGTAAGCCACGGAACCGATCGTGATGAAATTTAGCAAGGAGATAGTTAATATGTCCAGGATGAACAGAGGCTAACTTTTCTTTTTTAAATGTATGAAAAGAAAGATAAAGTTTGAAGTTGGGGATAAACGTCGATGAAATCGGGGAGGGGTGGGAGTGAAATCGGACATATGCACTTACGCTGCCAAAATTCTTGATAATACAAAACAAGACTGTATATACTACACCATCTCGGGGGAACCGCGCCGGTTGCTTCCGAGACATGACGCGGCAGCACCATTAAAATTCTTGTAAAATATAAACTATTCGTCGAAATTGTACGATTTACAGACTTTTTTTATCTTTGACAAATACAAAAAACGAATAATTCATTAAAATTGATGATGATTGATTCTTTCCTTCTCAAAGAAGCTCTCCTAAATTGAAGTATTTTACACTTCTATTTCTAATAACGTTTTATCGATAATTTAGGTTTAACTTTTGTAGATAGGCATATGCCGACCGGACGTTCTTGTAGAACTCTTTGAGACAAACAATATTGCCATTTATAGTTGCCCACCTAACCGTTTAGGCAGTGAAAACGAATATAACGCTCCTTTTTTTCTCGATTTTATCGATATTTATTGTAAAAAACCATTTTAGAGATAGATGATAACTATGAGTTGGAATATTGTTCGCCTCGAAGAGTTCTACAAATAAGTCCGCGACACCATATGTTAATTAAGGTTAATTCAAATTACCAAAAAAATATTACGAAAAATAGAAGTGTTGAAATACTTCAATTTAAGTGAGGAATTTAAGAAGGAAAAATTCAATCTTCTTCAAATTTAATGGATTCTTTGTTTTGTTCTTTTACAAATAATAAACGTTTGGACGAATGGTTTAGATTGCACAAACGTTTTCATGAAATGGTGCAACCGCGCTGTCACAGTTGTACCTTGCATTGGAAGCAAAAATTCGACCTGCGAGGCATCCGATGAGTGGGTCCCTTGTTCTTACGAGTAAATTAAATTCCGGGCAACGCCGGGTAATCAGCTAGTAATATATAAATGCGTAACAAGAAAATGTACCAGTCTGTTTGCTACCTGACAGCGACTAAAACCTCTGAACCAGTCGATATATAAATGGGCAAGGAGATAGTTTAGATGTCCAGGATGAACATAGGCTAACTTATATTTTTAAAGTGTGTGATAAGAAATATCAAAATGGTTTTTGACAATAAATATCGATAAAATCGAGAAAAAGGAGCGTTATATTCGTTTTCACTGCCTAAACGGTTAGGTGGCAACTATAAATGGCAATATTGTTTGTCTCAAAGAGTTCTACAAGAACGTCCGGACGGCATGTGCCTATCTACAAAAGTTAACCTAAATTATCGATAAAACATTATTAGAAATAGTACTGTAAAAATACTTCAATTTAGGAGAGCTTCTTTGAGAAGGAAAGAATCAATCATCATCAAATTTAATGAATTATTCGTTTTTTGTATTTGTCAAAGATAAAAAAATCTGTAAATCGTAAAATTTCGACGAATACTTTATATTTTACAAGAATTTTAATGGTGCTGCCACGTCATGTCTCGGAAGCAACCGGCGCGGTTCCCCCGAGATGGTGTAGTATTTACAGTCTTGTTTTGTATTAAATTTGTATTATCAAGAATTTAGAAAATTAAAATTCTGTACACTTTTTTAAAAGCTAGTAAGGAAAATAATTTCGATCTTACAATATTCAAAGATATTATTTTTTCCTAAGTAAAAATTAGTCTAAGAAAAATCCCAGGGAACGCCGGGTAATCAGCTAGTAGTTCATAAATGACGTCTGTTAACAGCATATTTCATAATCCTTCGTAGATGAACGTGCATAAAACTTTAAGTTATAAATATTCGTTTGTAATACATTAGCGCAAGCAGCGTTCAGAAGATGCATTAGAAAGGGGTGTAACGATGTGAACATAAGCTTAAGGGAACGCCCCGCAGTCAGATATAGTTCTACGGGGCTTAATACGCGAGGAATACGTCACAGCTGCGAGTGTTGAGATCACGCACGAGAGCGATTCATATAAATATCCGTGCGAATGGCTTTCGAATTGAGATAAAGCCGCGGGAAAGTGAAGGGTTAGGGCGAGAGTGAACAGGGGACCATCGCAGGGGATGCACGATAGGGCGAGAAGCCCTTTGTGACCAGCGAAAATCTCAACAGCACAGGAGGCGTGCAGTCGAGGGGAAAGCGAAATAATGACCGCGTGGATAGTAGATAGAGCAAATTGCAGGCGACGAACGGGCAGGATACATTTGTTTATTATATCCAACTGATTCCTTTATCTTCTGTGTCACAAGTAAATAATTTTAAGGAAACCAATTATCAAAATCAAATTTAAAAAATAAATTTGTTTTCCTGTTATTTTCTTAAACTAGAACTCATTTTTATTGTCTGGTTTTATTAGTCTTAATTGATCCCTACATTTTTCATACTTTTTTTTATCAGAACTCTTAAAGAGCATTTTTGGGAATTGCCTGAGTAACGTGCTCATGTGTATGTTTGTAACAAAGAAACTGACACTGATGTGAGTATACGAAAATGTCGTATTTTTGTATTTAATACAATGTTTCCAACGTGGTCCAAAGCTGGCCGAAATCGACACAAGAAGAAGAAGAATGTTTCAATTTTATAATTCAATTAAATATTTAAATAATCAATTTTATGTTATTACTTGGGCAACTTCCGCTAATCACTTAATCCGAGAAGTAACCCGAAAATGTAGAAAAACGTAAAGATACTTAACAATAATAATAATAAATAAATATTGAACTAGCCGAAACAGAGTGAAAATTTTACATAACCAGTTAAAGGAAGATAAATAATAAATTCATCAACTTCCAGTAAAATGCTTGACAACTACCTCGTTCAAATAACACGCAATGTTGATCTGTCTATACATTCACGTAATGTATTTTCGATGCTGTGGCCTGGCATGATCAACATAATTTTTACAAATCGCGGTATCCACACACAGTAGAATTATAGGGTATTAGTTCATTTATGTGTCGTCTTTTGATTTCCAATGTAATCAGCGCTACTGAGAGACTGTGTTGGAACTGACGACAGTTCGAAGTTACTTTGTATTATAAAATAAATAGAGCATAATACAAATGTTAGATTACAGATTCTCCAGGAAATTGTCTTTGTCATTTCTTGGAGGGACCCGCTACACGACTCTCAATTTTGATTCAGGAAGGCCTTACCTGTCCAACTACTCCCATCCATGCCCATTCCCCTCATTCTTCTTCCATTGAAACTTGACACTTCCATCGAGAGAAGAGCACTTGACATTTCCCACTACCATACGTCATACCATTTATACACTTCGTAGAGTTATTACTCGATACAACCTAATGACAATCGATTCCTAACTAACACAAACGTTGAAAAATTTATACTCTTTAAATGATAGTGCCCGTTCATTTTTTCTGATATGCACCATTTTTTACTTGTTGTAAGTCAATTTTGGAGTTTCTAATTATTTTTAAGCTATCGATTATTGAATAATTATCACGCAACGATACCCATATTTTGCACATAATTTCATAACACACAATACCACAGCCCAGTAGGACATAGTGTTAATTTTAATATTAAGTGCACCAATAGCTCGTGGTTTTTACTCACTCATAATTGAAGGGGTGAGTCGATGAAGGGGGTATGTAACAGCAAGTGTGTTTTGAGATATTTAGCCTTAAAGATGTCATTGCGGTACTTTTTGTTATTTTTATTAACTTCTTACTAAAATAAATTATTCCTATAAGTGGTAATATTCAGAGCGAATTTTTGTTTCAATAGGAGTTTAAAAAATAAAAATATAATATATATTATACATACCACCTTAGGTATGTGGTATATAAGAAGGAGGTATATGGTATTTTACATTACATACCTCCTTTATCCACTAGAGATATATTAAGTAAAATTATATATCAGCAGGAATGACATTAGGTATGTGGTAATTTATGTTACATACATCCTTATATTAGAAATATATTTTATTACATACCTCCTTTATTACACTAGTATCTATCTTAATAAGACTTCTAAAGAGTAGGTAACAAAAAACCGACCAACTCATACCTTTTTCATCCCTGACAATAACTGAATTTAAAAAAAAAAGTTACATACCTCTTTCATCCACTCACCCCTTCGTATTATGAAGTAGACATGTAATAGTATTATTTGGAAACGTTTCAAACATAATTGCGAACAGAAAATAACTTTGACTGCGCAATAATGTAAAATCTTATAGAGGAATATTTCTGTCTCTCTAAAAATTTAGTGTAAGCATTTGAAGTAGACTAGGTATTGTAAAATAACAGTATGGAAGATTTGTAATGTTAAAATGGTCAAATCATAATAAGAGGAACATATCAAAGAATTAAGTGTATCCAGTAGTAAGTTCAGAAACTAGTAAAATATATGTAACTGATTCGAGAATCGGCTACCTTTCTGTATTAATGAACTAATTTTTTATGCCAAATAATTTCCCAGAAGTTAATGCAGGTATAATTATTTTATTGATTATTCCTTTTTTTAGGAGTTGTAATGGAAGAGTACTCTTGTCACGTAAAAAGCTATTCACGTGAGAGAACAATGAACTTTCCTTCCTCGACTACTTTTGAACCTACGCGCTTCAATAGGAAGACATGCGTCAGCAGTGTTTTTTCCCATACTTCATTGTTCCTTAGTTGGCAGAACACAAAGCACTACGTCATCCAAATAGCACTAACGATAAGAAAAGAGGGAGAGACACAAGATTTATTGTTATCTGAAACACACGTCCTGTCAAATGCAGACTAGAATATAATTATATTCTCATGTCAGCAGTATTATGAGTAATAATGAAACGGATATAATAAATAGAAAGTAACGTTGGTATTACGATTGGTATGTAAACATCTCAATAGGCATTACTATCATGGTAAGTTCAGTACCTAGGTTTGCTTTTAAAAACAAGATAATCTACAAGAAACTTCAACTTTGACGAAAATCATTTTTAACATTTTATTAAGAGATGACTCGTAATATATTTAAAATGTTTAATAGTCACAAAAGAAATTTGCTTTGGTAAGTTATGAACGTATTGACACATGATCGTAAGACGTAAAATCTGGTATCGTTGGATAGCTCTTGGTCGAAATTGTGAAGATGGTGATTTATTTTATTCATGCAGGTGGAAGCTAATTTATTTTTTTATGTTGTCCAACAGAAAAAACGCAACACATGTAAACGCAGAATGAAATATAAATGCGCATATTATCAATTTTCACTTATAAATAATCAACAAATTAATTCCTCGCTACTTGGCCTGAGACCTGCCTAACGAGATCAATTGGTCGGTACACCATGGCATTGGTTCTTCATTCGTAACTGATGAATGTAAAGAGTGTCATTAGTGACTCAACTGATCAGATACCACTCGATGATGACGACGTGATCAAGGGATGAAGGTCCTCAAGACTAAGGGATGTGACGGCCACCAGGTCAAAAACACGCCCTTCACCCTTCTCCAATCGCGAGCAAAAAACGGGGAAGAGGGTTCATGTCAGATTCCAACCAGCTGCGCCTAACATCAATAGTTCATGATATTTTATGACGCTGGGGGGGAATTGGCGAGTGAGGGAGAGGGGGAGAGAGAGAGAGACAGAGAAAGAGAGAGCAAGGCAAGGCGAGGAGGGGTGCATTTGCCTATACATTATGTAGAGGCTGTTGTATTCCCTTTTGTTGCAATCAGCTCTTCATCATCATAACCATCCATCACGATAATCGGTTACATTAAGTCACCGCCAGACGCGAAGAGGCTGCGAAAGGGAGTCCCAACGGGTTGAAGCGAGGGTTGGAGAAGTAAGCGGGGTGCTAAAGAGACATGGGGAGGGGGATTAACACTCGGAAGAGGTTTCGAGAAAAGTGTACTTTCACAGAAATTAGCTATCTTGAAATTTTTGTTCCGAATACTCAGAACTTGAGAAGATTAATATGAATTTAGGTTAATTGTTTAAAAAACATTCGTATGTTACTCATTCTATTCAAATAAAATCTCCCACCCATTTCCCTTGTAAGCAGAGCTTAAAGTAATGTGTGTGAGTAAACCAATGGCAACCGAAGCTTGAAGAGGGTAGGTTCTAAAAATAATATTCTTTGGACTTCGGAAGGATTTGTACCCATTGACAGAATTTCAAATGAAATATTTGACGTACAATTTAATGTTCTTAAATTTATTTAGAACAAATTTTTCTGAATTTGTTTATTTGCAAAATAGGAACAAGACGAAATTTGCTGTAAACTCTCATCGCATTTTTACATTTATGATACGAGATTTAAACTATTTCTAACTTTCCACTAATTAACCGAAAGCACATGGTTGAGTAAAAAGAATATGATCCTAAAGAAAAGCGTTAAAGTAGGCACTGTACTGAAGGAGCGATATTTAATACGGGCAGTAAATTCTTTCTATGTTACTGATGCTACACCATGGGTGTGTGTCGGCATCTGTGCTGTTGGGGTGAGATGCGGGGGTGGGGAGCGAAACGAGTGTTCTTGCACCTAGATGCTCACATGGAGAAATTTACGGAAAAACCTTCGGGTATTTCCCCGCATAAAAAGTAGTACGAAGAGGTCGTGGCTCCAGTTCCTACCACAAAGAAGTCGTTAGCTAAAAGGTTCATAAAGTGTAAAACCCTGCCGTCGCCGTCCGTGAGCCATTAGGAAGTTTATCTTGTCTGGGTTTTTCATCTCACGCCAAGGTTTCGCTTAAGAGCATCTCAAGATGAGAAGTGCCGAGTATTATACTTACGCAAAAATACGGATCATCCACCTTTCAGGGTAACATGTTATAATGGTGTGCGCCAGACGAATATAGCAACCTAGATGTCTTATGACTAATAATACGGTAAATAACCCCTGGCGTAATTAGGGGCATATTTTTTGTGGGGGGGGGGCACCCAGGATCTAAACAAATACGTTTTATATGAGTCCCACCATCTCCGTGTAGACGTCCCATCCGGTCTGAATCTCAACGAACACCCGCCAACACATTTCGTGATCTCATGCCTTTCGATGCAGTAATACTATGATACTTTCCTCGTTCTATTTTAACTGTTCGTCTCTCATTCTTCTGTTTGCGAGAGACGCACAGCGACACGTAAGATGCCTTTTAAAGAAATAACCCACTTTGAGCCAGAAATAATTATACTGCCCGTAAATTTGTTGTTAACGTAAATTTCCGGAGTGGGTACCCGAAATGTGTTGGGTGGACATGGTCTGTTTTATCAGACAATAACCTAATCTCTATTCCCTATTATTTACCTCTATTCCAAATTTGATTGTGATTCCTTGAAAGAAATTTCTATATCGTATCTAAATACAAGGTGACACAGAAAAATGGGAACTTTTAGCAAACAAATAGAAATACAATAAATGCAACAACAAAAATTTGTATGGACAGTAATTGAACCACTACAACTTGCCTTTTAAGAAACAACAATCCAAATTATCAATTTTTGAAAATTACGTTCTGCAGATGGCGTCCTTATCTACGTATACATCATTTTAATCAGTTGTTCAGGTTCCCCATTGATCGCAGCAACATCTCAGCTGGGACACCACGAATTTCGTCTTCAATTCTTTGCTTCAATTCATCCAGTGTCCTTCGCTGAGCCGTGCAGACTCGACTCCTGAGGTAACCCCACGAGAAAAAATCACAATCGGATAAATCCGATGATCTTGAGGGCCAAGGAATGTCACCTAATCTTGAGATGACACGATTACCAAACAATTCTCGCACAATTACAATTCATTGCCATGTAGTGTGCGATGTCGCACCATCCTGCTGAAACCAGGTGTCGTGAAGTTGTGGGAAATTGTTCAATGCAGGTGCAACAAAAGTTTGCAACATCTCAACATACCGATCCGAAGTGACAGTCACTGTGATCCGGTCTTCATTTTCGAAAAAGTAAGGTCCGATGACCCCGTGTGACGAAACTGCACACCATACTGTGACCTTGCTGGCGTGTAAGGGGTGTTCGTGATCTTCTTTAGGGTTGCTTGTTCGCGTAACACGTAAGATGGAAATGGGCCTCATCTGACATCCACAGCTTGTCCAGAAATTCATTGTCCTCGTTTATGTTTGTCATAATTTGCTGACAGAATTGTAATCGCAACTAGTGATCGTTCTCCTTCAGTTGTTGCACAATTTGCAGCTTGTACGGATGAAAATTTAAATCAAAACGGAGAATTCGGCGAACATTCTCTCGGGACATTCTGACCGCAGCTGCTTGCTTACGAACTGGACGTCGTGGGTTCTGTACGACTGAAACGTGTACAGTTTCGATATTCTGTTGAGTTCGAACACTTCTCTGGCGTCCTGTCGGTTTCTTTTTGAGAGCAGATCTAGTCTCTTCAAAGTTTTGAACACAAGTTTTTATCGCGTATTTTGAAGGAACGCAACCATGACGCCCTTATTTGAAAAAGCGACGAAACTCCCTCTACGCACCTTCCAAAACCATCGTCGGTTTTGTAAAACATTTTCATCGCGAAAGCACGCTGTCTACCGTTCCACTCCTCCATTATTACCGAACGGCGTGATTGTTTACAGCTCAGTCCCCCTTCCGTAGTACATGGCAGCTACTACGCACCTCAAAAGTTCCCATTTTTTGTGTCACCTTGTATTATCTTTTCGAAAAGAAAAGCATCATCAACATAAACATTATTTCGTTAATATCCCAAACAATTTGCGTTTCTTTTATGCGTAAACGGATGCAGCAAATCAAAAAAAAAAATTATTTTACTTTAGATGTGTTTACGATTTCCTATTGGTTCATCTTTTACCTTTCTCCTTTCGAGACGTTCANTTATTTTACTTTAGATGTGTTTACGATTTCCTATTGGTTCATCTTTTACCTTTCTCCTTTCGAGACGTTCAAAATTACGTGCTATGGAAAGTATATCTTATTTTCCGGGATATGTAGAAATTTCTCCAGGAAAAATATGAGTTCTACAAATGAGCTCTTACGCGTCCGACCATTCTGATAATCTGTGACTTTGCCTTTCTTTACTTTGTGTGCCTTCGATTCCAACGGTTCAACATTGCTCGTTGTGAAAACGTAAAGCATGGAGAACAAAATAAAAACACGATTGGTTAGAAAAAAATAGTTTTACGGTTTAAATCATATTTAATTTTAATGCTGGATTGAATATTATTATATATACACATAGTTCTTCCGACGTCCTGTTTTTATGGTTAATACCAAATAGAAAATCGAGTGAAAGTTGCCTACGATGTAAGGGAAAGAAGTGTGTGTGCCATATTATTCAAGTCAGTAATATAGTATTGCTAAATAAAAGTGAGCGCTCATATTTTTCGAGCAATTTAACGACACGGGTTCAGCTAAATCAAATCTTTGTGCCGTGAATACAATTTTACACTGTCAATGATATTTCCCCTTTTTTATTAATGTTTAAAAGTATGCCATCTCAAATTCATTGTATATGTCTATTTACCAACACTTAGATTCAATAAGTTCAAATCCAAAATTAAAAATACGAAAACTCCAGAGCTATCACATTGTCGCCTTCCTTTTTCCATTCATCCTATACCTACTCTGTCCTTCGTTCATCTTGTTATTACCATTTTACTCATTCGTTTTCAGCGATAGCAAAGAACAAATACGCCTATCAGTTTCACGAACAATATCTTTAAGTATCTTCAGAGCTTATTTCCGTAAACACAAGCTGTGATTAATTTCAACATTGCTACAAACGAACAAAATTTATATAAAATGAAATCTAGTGATATGAATATTAATAATTGTTGTATTTTTTGTACTTTTGTAGTCGAATCCAATGTTATAAGACGCCAAATCTTAGTTAACGTAGTTAGTCCACGTATTTCCCGTTGCGTATATTTTTTGATTTTGTAATATCGAGAGGTATTGAGGATCGAAATTTACACAACTCTGAAGTTGAATTATATTTACGTAACACATTCGTTCTTGATCTTGATAAATTTCGCGTTTCAATAACTTCCGTAACTTGTTACTTACTGTTAATGCGAACATTTCAGTGTACGTAATAAAAAGTGATAAACTGATGAAAAATTCAATGCAAATCTTAGCGCAGCAAGATAGGTCGGCTTCCTGTACCGCTAATACTCTCCCTTGATGTACCACGCGTTATTGATGAAACACCGCTTCAATTATCGAAGCGAGGTGCATTCTAGCGGCGAATCAGTGAAGCGGAGGGAAGAGCTGCGTTAATGCCGGGAACTGGTGCCCGCAGGTGTACCAATCTGCGGTGCGCTGGCCCATCTGGGCCGCAAACCGCTGAGGGAATTCCCCTCCAACACACCTTACCCACACTCTCCCGCGAGCACTTCATCACATGGCATAGCTCACCTGTGCCAACATGCCATCACGTACAACTAGTTACACGAAGGCAATGGAGACTGCACCTGATTTTGCTATTATAATTTGCAAGATTAATTTTTTTTAACTATATTTTAGTACGATCCATAATGTTGATAGGCAAAAACAGAATTATAATTAAATTTTTGGGGGACTTATTTTCGATTTTTTTTCTTTGTTTAAGGCAAAAATTTTCGGTATGCCAAAAGTTTTATTTTAATTCTTAATCCGTTTACTCTTTACCTGAAGAAACAAACCGAATAGTTTTGTGGGGCACATGTAGGATCTTCCGATCAAAATACGTTCATGACGTTAAGTAGCTATAGACTACATATGACCAAACCTAAATTACAAGGTATAGGTTTTAACACGAGTTGGCAGAATAAAACGACGATTGGCACTAACTAACGTTTTGGAGCATTTATTGCTCCATCTACAGAGCTGTAATAGTGTTATATTAAGATCACATTGGGTACTGGGTAAGTTCTGCCTACATTTAAAGTGTACTACTGTTGTCTCATCGTATGCTGTTAATAT
>NNCF01129658.1:432704-443694 GCA_002313205.1 Laupala kohalensis
GTGACAAAACCTATCCTTGCATACCAAATATTCAGAGACATATTGTTAAGATATTCCTCAAAATTTCAGTGATGGATGCTCCAATAGCAACGTCGTCGTATTCCTTTAAGTCACCCAATCTCTCTCCGCTTAAGTCCTAATACGAAGTTGATATTTCGGTTACTCTCGTAGCACACGCCGCTGAAGTTTAAATCAATAAACTTTGTCAAAACAGCAGTCGCAAACCTCATTCAATGCAAACGGTTGACGACATCGACTCCTGTCAGAGTAACGCATAACCTCGCCTGGTACTCCATCACGTGACCTCCATGCATCGAATACGGATTAAGTATTTTACATATCCGTTGTAGTCGGTTTTAATAAGCAAAGTATTAAAAAAGTTTCTTTTTTTTCGTTTTTACTCTCCGAGCCGCTTAAAACATGATATGAATCGTCATTAGAATTAACGCCAGAAATAAAAATTACGTCATTTTCGTTTCAATAATTGGGTGGCGGTGTAGTGGTCGAATTATAATAACGAAATTACGTTCATGAAAGTCGATAGGTGTCGGACCCTAAAAGGGCGTAGATTGGGTTTCCTATTTACGCCTCGTTTTTAAACAGCGTGAAAACGAACTTCTGAAGAGAAAAGACCGTTTTTATATCCGTTAAATCTAATAATATTCGGTAAAGTATGCCGAAATCGTTTGAACAAGTTTATAAGTAAATGCTGAACTCAGAATGTTAACTAATTATTAGCACCAGTATAGTTGAATGGTCTCATAAAAGAACAACATGACGATATGCTGTGTTGAAAGTTGTTAGGAGAACTGTTCGGTTTACTTGGTAACTCAAAAAAAAAAGTGACATGCCCTATGAGGAAGAAGGTAAATGCGCCGCAAAATCCCTCAGTTGGTTTCAACTTCTTTGCTTCAGATAATTTGAAACACTAAATAGATAGTAAACCCCGGTATCATTTGAATATTCCCTTATATGATTTCAAAATACTATATGTGCTGTTGTAATGAAGATTACATCCAGAATGTTATTTAAAAATGACGTGTGCTAGAGTTTATTAATTTTATTTATAAATGGCAAAGTTAGTTCTGGGAACATGTCACGTTTTCGTGTACGATTAAGCAAATAAACTTTGTCAAAAAAGTAGTTACAAATTCCGTATGACCACGTGGGGGATAATAAACTAAAGTACTCTCCGAAAACAAGCAAGGGACCATCCCATCAATTCCGACCAAGAACCGACGGGCAGTGACGGATTTAGTACTTCTAAAAAAAATTTAATCAAATACGAACTGTTATCAATTTATTATTCCAAAATGAATCGTAGATATAATGTGAAGCCGAAACTCGAGATCAATAATAACAAAAGTATTAAAGAATTATTATTTTTGCTTGTGCGCATGGTAATGAAAGTAATATAGATAACTTTGTTAGATAAGTTTTTTTCTTTTAAATACGGTATTTAAAGTTAACAAAACGTATCACACTTTCTAGAATACGAAGAGAATGCACTTTCGGGGTCTTATGAAACTAAACGTATAGAAATGTCTTTCGTAGTCACCAGAGACTATTTCACTTAGTAAAATTCTAGTAAGTAAGGAAGTAAGAAATTCATTTTCTCTAATTATATGCACCGTCGTGTCAACAAAGCCACTGCAAACACTAAGAGTTCTTCTACTTTGTTCCGGAGTTCGGCGGCGCCTCGCTGCAAGTGAAACTTGGAGCTTCGTCACCGCGTCACGAAGCTGCGCTCCGTCTGCCTTCCGCTGTTTCTCCCGAGAGCGCAGAGGAGTGGGGGAAGGTGGTCCCGAGACAAGCCGCATAGAGCGCGTCTTCGGAGACACGGTAATGCACTTGGCCCCCGCCGCGAGGCGCCACCGGTGCCGCTCCGGATTACCGCTAATTATATGCACCCCGCATTATTGTAACGCATCCGTTGCGCGCACGCCGCCATTGTCCCGGTGTGAACCCGGGAAGAGGGAGGTTTGTGGCTCACAGAGGCAAGAGCTACGGCTTCTGTTCTGAGGGAGTCGACTGTATTCAGAAGACGGGGAACCACCTAACCTCACTTATACTTTCTGACAAGGATTTACTATAATAATTTAAATGTTCTTATCTTTGTTTTCAATTTACATCAGAATTACTACAATATAATTATTGTGACTTCTCATTCTCTAATTTGGTATTCGAAGTTTCTTAGAAAAATATTTATGAGCACAAAAATTCCACGTTTACTTTTCTACGTCTTCTCTACTCTAAGTGTTTCTTTACTTCAGATATGAAAATAATAGTCGCATCAAGCAACTATATTTTGAATCAACACATATATTGATTAAAATGACAAAATATTTTACTAAAATATGAGATGTTTACGTTACGACTGTCGCGTACAGTAACGCATTCGGTGTGGTTTCCCCTCAATCTATTTGTTGTGATTCAGTGCTAGTAGATAATGTTGTTTTTTGTTGAGCATGTGGTTGTTGTTGTGCGTATTACGAATGTAAAACAGAACCACGTTGAATAGATCTCGTTTTTATTTCGTTTTTTGTAAAGTTTAATTCGAGATCGGACTTAGTTGTAGGTATAGGTCATCAATTTAAATAAAGTTCTTCAATTTTAAAGAGTTGTGGTTGAGTTATTGAATTACTCCACAACGACCATAAATATTAGACTCATGATTGTAAAAAAAAATTTAGACTCAAAATCTGTAAAACAATTTCCGGTATTTTTGGAGTTAGACTCTTTGGTCTTTTCAGGCGTTAATTATTTCACCATGTATAACATGAGAAACTAAAAACTAATACTGGATAGTTCTATAATATAAAACAAGTGACTTGCGGAGACAAGATCGTGGAGGGATATGCTGAAGGAAGACGCTCGCAAGGACTAAAGGGCGCTTCCCCTGACGCACATTAATTACAGCAGCCATCAATCACGGCCGGCGACGACGAAGGCGAACAGCGGGTGGCTGGAGGGCGCCCAGGGCCCAACCGCAAGACGACACATGCAGATGCCGTCAAGGGTTGAAGGGCACTCTGAACATAGGGGTTCATCTTACATAATCCGATTTAGACGCATATGCATTTATAATACTCTCCCGACTTCGTGGTTGAAATAAGCTGATAGAGTTACACCCCGTAAGTAATACTGCAACATGGTTGGGCGGGGAAAAGTCCTGCATCTTCCAGTTTGTCGTAAAAGGCCAGAAAATAGTTGGACAGATCAAACGAGGTAATTGGATAAAGTGTTTTCATACTACATCTTTTACCATACATACACAAAAACAAATCTATCTTTACCTATTCCTCCAGATTTTCTTGTTGGGTTTTTTATGTTTTTTTCTTCAAATATTCACAAATTTGTTTTCCGGGTGACTTAGATGTTTGCCAAATTGTTGTGTGAATTTTACCCCATTAAGAAGTGGCCGGAAAAAATAGCCCGTAATCTGATTTCACAAAAGCAGAAATTGGCGCATCATTGTAAAGCTATATCAAGATCAGTCTTATTACATAACACTTCGAAAGAAAAAGGTGCCGGGACACACTGAAGATGCAATAATTATAACATCAAAGCACTAGAAAGTGAACTTTTCTGCTCTTATATGAATACCGACGAGATATTCAAGTCAACATTTGTACAACTACACGCAAAGACCAAATTTTGTACAGTTAAAAGAATGACAGAGAAAAGGGAGTAAATAAAAGGAGGACTACAAGTAATGTACAGTGACGTTGATTTCAATCCAAATGACAATAAAGAACTGTGTATAAACTATTAACCAAACTCCAGGAAGCAAAATCGTTTAGGAGAAAAAGAAATTTAATCTTGCCTCAAAGACAAAATCCTGAGCAAAACACTTGAGTTGCGAAAAATAATTAATCAGTTTCACGTTGAACATTTTTTTAAAGGTTAATTTTGTCACTGAAACAAATGAATGATTTATTTTAACCTTTAGTCGTGACTAAATATAAATTATATTTAAGAATGATTTATAACTATACTTAAGTTGGAATTAAACCTAAGTTGGTCAATTTATTGAAACCCACCGTAGTCGAAGTTACCATTGTTATAATTGGAACGGAATGTTTATGAGTTTGTATTCGTTTTTATGTTACTTTACATCTTTGTTTATCGTGGCAACAATTTTGTCATAGAAATTGATTCACACAATCGAACAAAAATTGTAACTGATTCTTTCATATCTTTCGTGAAGTGACTTTGAGAGTGGATGTGATAGCATTGCCATCAAGAAGGACAAATGGAGAGAGTGTGCTAAACATACATATATATATATATATATATANATATATATATATATATATATAATAAATTCTACTCTTACTCAGAATTTATTTCGTTGTAATTTTGTTGTTGTTACTCCACAGAGGTATTCATTTTATTTATTGTTATAGTGATGCCCTGAAGAAGACGTTGTATTAAACGTCGAAACGTAGGCAGAAATTTTTTTATTTTTTGACCTTCTTCCTGAGTGTTGGTAGTTAAAATATAATACTAAGGTGGAGTATACTACGTATATAGACTTACTTTAGCGTACAATGCTCGAACACAATATTCTTGCCGAGGTGGAGTTGACGGAAGTTATTCTGGCGAGAAATACGTCTCCAGAGCATCAGAGGGCATCAACGTATCACGCCTCGCGAGGTGCATCACCGCGTACAAGTACCCACGGATCCCGTAGCGTATTGAATTCCACGCTTCCAATTGGAAAGTAGTATTTGATCGAGGAAGAGGAAAATTGCACGCTTCTCCGTCGTCTCTTGTCTATCGAAGGAATAAACAAGCGAGACGCGGCGGTGAAGAAAGAGACGAAGAAAGGAGAAACGTGATGCAGGTGCGTTCGAAGCGAATACAATTCGACGCTGGAATGTGTCCTCTTTCAAAGGGACCGTTCGGGAGCGTTTGCCATTTCACTGAAGCACCACTTTGGCCACAAATGGTTAACTCGAGCAAAAAGAGATAATATAGGAAAGTGAAAGGAAAGTTGAGCGCATCCACCGAATTATCACTTGCTGTGTCTGCGTCTAAAATCAGATTTTGCAACAATATTGGACTTCCGAATTTCGGTTGCTCAGATGGCGATTTTCCTGAAGTATGTGATATTAAATTACTTAGCCAATATCAGGTATATCAAAGTCACCGTTTGCATTACACCATTTTCAGAGAACAGGAAAGCAAATAAGAAAACGATAGGACAACAAACCTGGGGGAATCTGAATCCATCTGACAACTGCACGATGCGAAATACGATCAGGGTTCGTCTCAAGTAGATATACTTTTCACGTTACAAAGCTGTGAAAGTGATGGGAACTATACAATCCAATCAACCGGAAAACGTATTAATGCGGACCAAGGATATTAAAGATCCACTTACCTCCATTTTTAATATATTTAATGTATTGTTTTAACATATTTAAAATCCTTAATACAGAGGATCCTCATAGAAACCGAGTTATAATACCGGCACTTCACTTGCTTACATATTAGTGTATTTGCCAACAAGGTCAAGTGTAGATGAGCTATTTGTCTCTATTCGATGTATTTGCTATAATGTGGCAAATGCTTCAACATTAGTATCCGTCCTCTTGTCGGTTTTTAGTCGCACATCAAAGGACTCATATAAGGCAAATATTTGCCTGAACCGTCCACACTTGATTTGCGTGTTTTGCTCAGTTGATATGTGCCTATATTGTGGCTCTGTAACTTATATTATGACTTTTCTTATTCTACAATTTCTTTAATATTCTGGAACATATACATGGTTTGGGAAAATGAAACAGTATAAATCTTTCATAAATTATATCAAAAACATTTTGTCAATCACGGGTATAAGAAAACATACGTGGTATTATTGGGTTATATGAGTGTTCGGACCATATGAGAATGGCATGTTTATTATATTTATGAATACGTCAAATATTTTCCCAACTACAGCGAATACGCTTCGTAAATACCGCAACACCAAGTGAAGTGCCAGCATAGCACGTTCCTTATCGTTAACATAAAATACTGTTATTGCGAACATTTACTGCGGACCCACCAGTAATAGCGTTTAATTTTACGTGACCTATTATTTAATTACTCGAAAATGACAAAGTAAAATGCTTTAACTTTACACGTTCGAAAAAATTGCAACTTAAAAAAATGATGACATGTTTAGCGCTGCATACGGTGAACACCTAACTGAATTATTGACCGTTTAAGATAAATGAAAAGCTCATTAAAATTTTAAACGCGGTCTAGACAATTCAGAAACCCAAAACCGATTTTCCGTCAATTCTCACGTGCGTAAATTTTCATGTATATACGTTACTGTGTACAACATATATGAGAGTATGTACGTAAAATGTATTAGTTCAATACATAAAAAATAATGCGCAATAAATAATAATAAACCAGCAAGATAGATGTAAGTGACTAATATGGATTTACGTAATAGTCTGACACTATCAATCGAGTGAGTCGTATTAAAATTTGTTCAAATCGGAGTTGGACGCAAACCAAAGAATCTCGACATCAAACAGGCAAATTTCAATATCAGCAGGGAATACTACGCTCGAAAACTAAGAGCTCATTTTCTTTATTTAATAAATAAAATTAAACAAAATTTACCATTTGCGGGCGGTGGTCGAGTATTATCGGCTTTGCCTCCATCAAGAATTGACAATGGAGGAACCCAAAAAATTGTCGTACGACTCTCTGACAAACAACTTTACTTTATAAGAATCTTTCGACTACTGGATATGTTTTTGTGACAAATTCATTCAGGACAGTCAACATCCCTATTTTACATTAATCTTCAATTTTCTGGGGTCCTTTATATAAAAGTAAAAGTTTGTCAGCAAGTAAATTTCACAAGTTTGTAAATGATTCCATTTATTAGTGTTTCACAAAGTTGGAATTGTGAACTTGGAATTATTAGTGAATTCTTACCAATTTGCTCACGAACTTGTAACTTATATTAGAATAACCTCTGTTCGTATCGGAACCAGAGTTATACAGTCTAAATCGTTAGCAGACTAATTGGAATACAAAATATCTTCATCTCGGTGATAAAGCTCCATTACCGTCCCCCTTAGAGTGGTCTGGTCAGGTTAACAGTGTAGCACAACGAGCTTGGAAGTCTCTAAATTTCATTAAACAAATTTTAAAGAAAAGCAGTAATCAAACGACAAAATAATAGCTTAAAATAAAATTAGCATACACAACCCCTATTAGACCTCTACTAGAATATGTTTCTACATGGGATCCATATAGAAAATATCAAAAAATTACAATTAGAAGAAAAAAATAAGAAAAAAGCGATTAAATTTATAAACATAGGCTATTATGCGAATAATAACATAAAAATACAACCTCTCCAAAGTCGTAGAAAAAGAGCGCGACTGGAGTGTCTAAAAACGCACCAGCGTGGCGGGATATTAAAGAGCCACGATTGGAGAATCGAACTAGATGGATATGAAAAAGCACTTTTTAAAAATTGCGAAAAGGAAAGAAAAAACAGAACATAGGAAAATATTCGTTTCTCAATGGATCAATCAGGGACTGGAAACAATTTACCTGCAGAAGTCGTGCAATATCAGACTCAGCAACCTCTCTTAAATTCAGAGACTTTCAGGAAAAAGGGCAGCAAATAAGTTAAAGTAAAAATGAATTCCAGAGTTTTTATTTTTATTTTCCATGTATTTCAGGAGATGAATGTCTTCTCCACTTAAATATTTTCTTATTTTTCTATAAGAATTTTATTATCTGTGTTTATTTTAAGCGCAACGTTATCTTATGTTCTGTATGTCTTTTATTTGTAATTTGTATGTGATTGTACCTATATGTTAGATGATTTCTATATGTATTCTTTACGTACGCTTCCAACGAATGAAAACAGTTGTAGTGATAAATTCTATACTCTTCTAAATGAAAGTAATATAATAGTGGTCAAGTGATATCGACTTCCCACAATAAAATGAGCTTTATGGAAACAAAAGAAAAATTACCCTATAATGGAGAATACTAATAAAGCACAATTTCCACCAAAAACAAATGGTTTTTTGTTGAGCTAGGACCGTGGAGGTCTATCTAGTTACTCGCAGGAGTCGTAGCTAGGAACGGGGAAGTCTAGAAGGATTCGTTGCTGGGACCGTGGAGATCTGACCAGTTACGACTAGGAGACAGAACGTGCATGGCGTCGGGCGCGCGAGCGACAGCCGTTCTGAGCCGATGCTAAAGCATCGGGTTTATATAGCCATATCGAGCTGAGTCACCAGGTTGGCCATGGCACGTCGTTTGAATGGACACGCGAGTGCCGTTGCTTGTATCTTCGCGACAATATCATTTTGAGGTTTTTCAAATGTTAGAAGTATGCACAATTTAGTACTAACAAAACAATCAAATTTAGTTGGTAATTAACGTTTTTTATAAACAATTTAGAAAAGAATTAACTCTTTTACGAAAGAAATAAAGGAATCAATTCTACGCCGAAAGCTAAGAAACTTTAATCCTATTCCTGTTTTCCACTATATATTTTTTCTCTGGATTCACACAGTCACTCCGAAACGTTGTCATACGTGCCGAATGCGAGAGTTCGTTCAGAAGGGCCTCAGTGTAAGTCAATTCACCGCTGATGACGGCACGTAATTCGCAGCTCTAGACGCTGGGGAATGCAGGATTGACGGATACGCGTCATTGGCTACTTGTTCGATCTCCTACGGGATTCTCGCAGCATATACTCCATAATCAAATTCCAACTTTCGCATCGAATATATGTCCGCGGGGAGGAGAGCATAAAGTCCCAATGCGTGTTTTAGGCTCATGTTTGCAGCAGAAGCTGCGATTTACAATTGGCACGCATTTCAGTTTATACTGAAAGTTCATCACGTGAACCTATTCCCGATATTCGTTACTAAGTTAATTTTATTTTCAAAATCTGGAGCAAAATATCTCCAGTCACGAAGAATTTCAGAAGGGTTCACACAGTAGTGATCTGATACGCCAATGTTCATAAGAATATACATTTCTGTAACTGTTTTTATTTTTCTTGATGACACGAAGACGTTTCAAAGTTGTCAGTGAAAAGGATTAATAAAAATTGTTAATATTCAGTTATGAAGAAACTTTTTAGAGGTAATAAAAGGACATTTCTTAGGGCGTGAGGGACATATATTCAGATAGTTCTTCAAAAAGGAATATACTTTCTTCCATAATACAGTGCAAAAATATCCCTTTTGAATTTTGTTCTAATTACAAAAACGTAGTATGCAAAATTTTATTTAATAGCAAAAACATTTTAGGACGTATTAATGACGTGAACTTCAAATAATTTACGAATAAAACGACTTTGCTAAAATGCTATTTTAAATTGGAACGAATCCTTTGAAACAACAACAGGTCTAAGTTTTCCGTGTCTCACCATATTCCGTTCATATCATATCGGACACTAATAAACGAACTAATTTTTGTGTCTCATTATCTTGGAAACTGCTCGATTTATTTCAGTGAAATTAATACAATATTTGTTTTAATGATAAAAACTTCAGTCACGTTACGTTCCCAGAGAACATTTTTATAAGTATAGTTAAATAAACTATATATAAATTATAAGTATATATAAAGTATTATAAGTATGTTTTATGTATAAGTATAGTTTTAGCGAGTAGGTCGCATTTTCTCAACTTCTTGTATCCCCCACTTTACGCACCACCAGCTCACACTTTGTGTGTACGTATAGGAGGATCCTTATTACCGGCTGACTGTCTCTGGCTGCCACTGGCTGCTCGACTGTAGTCATGGGGTAGTTCAGGTGGTCTTCAGCACCGCCTTCCGTGTCATACCGCGTCGTATCATCATAGTATTTAGACGATCATTGACGTAGTGGGTTCATTGAACATGTCATTGATGTTCATCATATCCGCTTTTCAACAGAGAAATCTCAACTATTATTTCTTTGTGCTTAGCCTCTTGAAAGTTTCCACGTAATTTTCAATGATATAGATCTACAATATAATCCTCTTATTTGTATACAATAATTCTTATAATTATTTGAATAGTGATGACGTGACCCCCAATTGACATACTGATTGAAATTATTATAATAATAATAGTGTGATTAAGATGGTTCTAAGATAACGGATATTGAATTAATGATTAAGATGCTCATCGATTTGCCCTGACGTATCCATGCGACATTCTCCTTTGTCAGCAAGTACCTTTAATGGAGCAAAAACAGTGATTCAAATTAATTTCTTGTGACTTGAAACAAAAACGAATAAATTCATAAACGTTAGAAAACTTCCCAATAATATGCAAATGATATTTATGAAAAACTAAGGTTTGTGTTCAATTGTGTCGTCAGATAGTAACAAAAAACATTACGTAAACAGTACCACTAACGTTTCATAAATTATAAGACATATGCCATTAACCATACAGTGTATGGAGCAGTCATCAAACCTCGGCCCCTCGAATTACTGATACCGGTTATCTAAAAACATATATATTATATTTATTTAAATTGTGTATTTGTGTGTACTTAATTGTGTTTATTTTAAAAAATTATAATTATGTGTATTAAAAAATTGTATTCTGAGAATCATAAATTGCTTAAATATTCTCAAATGATCAATTGAAAATATAATTATTGAACAGGGGCTGGCAACAGTGTATCTTTTTAACTATATAAAGGTTAGAGCTGCTCACTCCATCCTTTTGATTCAGTATGTAAACAGGATTTGCCTGGTGGACGCGTAAGTGGGAAGGGAGGATGCGTGACCATGTTGTAGAAATAGTGTGACAAGGTGTGTCTTATTGTACTCGATTTTGTAATATCTGTAGCAACTGTAATGATGTTTTTTGTAGACCCTGTTATAAATTGCAGATATCAATGTCATGTGTCGGCTTAACATTGACAGCCGAAACGTCTCGTCCAATCGTATGAGTGACTTTGTGATGTCTTTGTTTTTCATTTAATTATATATATATATAT
>NNCF01129658.1:443720-456605 GCA_002313205.1 Laupala kohalensis
AAAGTTCTCGTAATTCCGGTGATTTAATCAATTTAGCTTTACGTGACACATAATGCACACTGACGTATCAAACAAAACTTAGACGCAAAATTAGTAAAACTGCCTGTTCCTCATTTTGTAGAACTTTATTGTACAACAAAATTTTATTTTTTTAAATATCATTTATTATTTAATATTTGAGTGAAAATGTTAAATAAGATAATGGTGTTAGAGGCAAGATACATCACTGTCTCACTTAGTAAATGATGTATTCCCTGATTCAAAACTAACATATGTAAAATGAGACGTAGGTGGCGTTACAGTTAACCATTAATTGTCATTAACCTTCCCGAAAATACTGCTAATATCACTTAATGTTTAGAAAGAAACAATCACTATTCCGGAAAGGAAATCGCGCACAACTCAATCCCCGTTCCTAAAAGGCCACCTCCAATTAAATATCATGCATTACTCGAAGCAAAAAAAAAAAAGAAAAGAAATTTGAGTGCGTGTTGCCGATCACCAATCAAAAACGAACCTGAGATTGCCTATTCGCAAACGATCAAATATTCTACGAACACAACTCGTCCATTATCAACTTCAATACGCACCCACTCCCCTCCTAACCCAGATTGACAGATTGGTCCGTTGATGAGAGTGCATAGTAAATGCAGCGAGGAAATGTTGAAACTTTTGATAGGAACACATTCATCAATTTGGGACAGAGTGTACTATCTCATGGGTTCAAATCTAATACGTTCAAACAAGGAACTAAAAGCTTTGAAGTGAATCGATACAAATACGCCGGTATTCCGAAAACCAGATTATTTACTCGAAAAATTAAGTGTGGAATAATCTAAAATGAATAATATGTCTATCTTCCAAAGCAGAGAGGAGGATGAAATATATAATTAAAATACGTAATTATTTTGGGAACAATAAATAAGTGCGTGGTAATAATGATCTTCAACTCATTCACTACCGGGACGGGCATGCTTCCTCACCAAGTATAAAATTTCTTTTATTCATTTTTCACTTTATTATTCAAGAATTTCATACGTGAATTTGAGATGCCATTAAATTTATAGAAAAAAAAACCAGTTACAAACTGCGTATGTTTACGTTGGGGACGATAAACTAATTTTCTCTCCGGAAGCAAGAGAGAGACCATTCCGCCATTTCCGATGTAGAGTCCTAAGGTAGTGAAGTACTTACCAGATTTATCCAACCATCTTGGCTTTAAATTAACTCGTTGAATTTTAATCAGTTATTCTTTTAAAATATTGAAAATCATGTAATCGTGTATATTTTGAATTTTAAAAGAGAATAATGTGCATCGATATTCACGGAATTAACGTCTATATAAAAAAAAATTGTAACGGAAAAATAAAAAACTGGTATTAATAAAATCTCCTTCTACTAAAATAAATATATCCATTAACACCATCGAAGCAAAACTGCAGAAAGACCTGATCACATAAAATCTAATGATGTCTTATACTTCCCTTAGTTAAATCGATGAAAAATAAAGATTTTAAAATCAGCTCCTGAGCTTCGGATGTACCACCCTTGTAACTAGTTGGACGTTAAGTTAAAAGCTAATTTCATCTTTTCTGTATTTTTGAAAGTGGAAATCGACAATTGGTTGAATTCCTACGATTAAAACTACCGCTTCACTCAATGATAGAACATGAACACTATTTAGCAGTTCAGAAGTATTTTTCAAATATAGTACTCTCATCAGTTTTGCTTGGGAGTCAGCTATATTTGATATATAAATAACCAGTAACAACCTTTATTTTATGAAACGTAAATTACGTCATTAGCCAAAATAAAATAACACGAGGAATGCTAATAAAATGTATCGCTTCTATGTGTTGTTTTATTTTACGAATTTTCTTTCGAAATATTGTGTACTACAATTCAGAGGATTAATAAAATGTTACTGACTTTAATATCATATGAGGATAACTACTTCGTGGTATAATAGGACTTCAACGGCAAGAGATCACCCAAGAACTCATCAGCCTAAAACTCCCTTTCATTTCTCTCCCGTCGCGTCTCTTCGCACTTCTTATGTCTTCTGGTTACTAACCAAAAATGAAAGTTACAAGCACAAACGAAATATTTAATTTGCCGCGTGTCTTTATCAATATGGATGTCCTACGTCATGGGATGTACAATGAGAATGAATTATAACACAAATGTCTTAACTGATGTGTGCTCTGGCTCCTGTGTACCAGAATCGATTGTATTTGTCAACAAGTAACCCCGTTAGTGACGCAATACAAACAATAGATTGACCGAGTATGAAGCAATTGATTCTGCCAACTCCACAGTGAAAATTCGTAGTTTTCTAGTTTACATATTACAAAATGATGCACTCGGTTCACCAGTTTGATGTTTACGTTTCACCAGCTCGCTTTTCCTTCGGGTACAGGTGAATCTTATATCTAGGCTCTTATCGAGAGGTGGCGGTCTTTTGTTATAATTAATCTAGAATTTAGAGTATTTTAATAGTTACGATTTATAAACAATATATTCCTAATGATATATGGTTCGATAATATTATCTACTAGTGAACTATCTCTTTGAATATAATTTTTTTTGCTATTTTGTTGACATTATAACACGTAGCTAACTTTTTATTCTTATCATAGGAGTAAAGTGCTGAAATTTTTAAATCCGGTTCCGCCTTATGATCCTTGATCGGAACTGATGGGATGGCCCCTTGCTTGCTTCCGGAGAGAAATTAATTTATCTCTACTTGGTCATAAGCAGTTTGTAACTGCCTTTAGACAGTAAATTTATTTATTTAATTTATATGTAATTCCATCTTTTCAGAAAATGTATCTTTTTTTTTTTTTCATTAAAACAAAAGTATACAATTGCAAGGAAAATTAATTGTCTAGAATTCTAAATAATACCGACCACAAAGGGTAGATTAACCCAAACTCCACGAATGAAAATAGCACATACGCTGAATATTGCATTGCTCCCCGGCTTAACCTTATTTCCAACAACTACTCCACAACTTCGATTCGATTTCCGCGTGCGCAGCAATCGATTTCCTCCGCGCGACTGCGTCGCTATCGCACCGCCCGAGTCTCGTGACCCGCAACATCGGGGAACTCCCATGGGAATCCGCGGGGCCGTACGAGTTCACGTGACCCTGAGATGGCGGAGCGCGCCATTTCATCAACAGTAAACTTTTACGGCTTATCATAGCGCGCGACTCCGCTCCACGCGCCCTTTATTAAAGGGCGCCTCTCGTGCTTAGGATGTGCTGGGCAAGCAGACGCTAGGTCAAGAAGCGGCGAGACTAAATAAAACAAGACGGGAGACGAGGACTCTTAAATACAAAGGAGAGAAATCACGTTGAGAATCCTATTCAATATTGGAGAAACTTTAAGGTAAGGGTGTTAACACAGTAGAAAAACGCTCGTAATTGGATGAAACAAAAACAAAAGGAAAACTACCTAACTAAAAACACTTGTAATCTAATTATGAACTTAAGTATGACGATATACGAGCAAAGTTCATAGAAAGAAATACAAGTGACGTCACTTCAGACTACTAACGTCTGGAATTGGTATGGTACAGTTGTGTCATGAGAATTTGACGATAAAGAAGAAAGCAAGAGGAACAAAAGTAACAGGAGGAGAAATAAGATGACTATAAGGGGGAGAGAAAGAGAAGATGAAGAAGGAGAATGTCATTGATGTTTCTTCTACAGTTCTTATTTACGACGGTAACTTTCATTTAAGTAAAATTAAATTTTTATTTCAAAAATGTGTTGGAAGGTAGTGATAACCTGCTGTTTTCACTCAATATTTTTTTCTTCACAAGGTACATCTTTCCAGCCACCGTACTTGAATACAGGGATACATGACACCCTCCTACTCCCATCCCCCGACAAAATAATCCGCTGACGAAGTAGCATCCTTGTTGTTTATCCATTTAATGTCATACAGAAATACTTTTAACGTGTTACAAAAAGGTTACCTGCAATACATCAACCGTATTATCTCGCACTCCATTTTTTAACTGGACAAGTACCCCCAGCTTCACCCGCAAAAATTTTGGAATGTCTGTATCTTTGTGCCCGGGAACTTGGAGATACGATCTTATGGCTAAAGTCTAAACCATAGATAAATTTGTTTATAATCAGGAATGGATTGTTAAAATTAATATATTCTATCGTTAGTGGGAATAACAAAACCTGAAAACATTGTTACTCCTTTTGGCTCCTCCAAATTTCGTATTTTGAAAAATCCCTTCTGAGAGGGTCTCTACAACACGAAAGCAAACTTCTCTGAACATATTAAGTTTCCATCTGAACATATTACGTTATTTTTCTCTTCATTGAAGAATGAGTCAGATAAGGCATTGTTGCTTTTACAGATATTCGAAAAGTGTCTCCGATGAATTTTAAGAAATATCTGGTTAAAGAGCCACAAACGTCGTTTATTTTAAATTACGTCTGCTTTTTCCGAACACATTCAAGTATGTAGCTTAAAAGTAAGCACACATAATAAATCAATAAGTTCAAAATAAAATTAATTAAATTTCACATTCATACATGAACTAGTCCGTGATGTGTGGAGTACTTCTGTAGAAGGTAATTCATAACTTCGACGACAATATAAAAATATATTTTCATTGTAGCATCAATATATTTTCAATATATTATCAAGAAAAACTGTCAACTCAACAGTGTAACCTCAATAGTTCTCTAAAACCTTCTTTTTTTCGAGTTTATCAAAATTATTGGATTGGACATCCTATAGAAGGTTTTTCATTTGTGAAAATCCGAGGGAACTCAAGTGAAATAATTCCTGAATGAAATAAAGAGGAAAATTTTAAGTACTGTTTTTCAACGCAGAGCTAACGACGTAGAAGATTTCCAAATTCGTATATAATGAGAGGAGTACTTGGTATAAATTTATTCCCTCGATAATCGTCCATAAATACGAGAAAGACGCGTCCGTCCCTTCAAGAAATTAACTCGAGCGAATGATAAAGAAGCTCCAATAGAAAGTTCATTAAGCCATAATGAGTTCGAAAGTTGTTTGAGAGTCATTTATTATGTGGTACAAACAGAGAATTCTTCAAAAAGACTAATTACTGTTCCTAAACGATTGCAATCCCAGCTCAAAATCAGAAAATTTAGAAAATAGAAAAAGAGAAAATCGGAAACCATATAAACAAAATTTGTAACCCAAAATAGAGGGTAAATGAAGTCTCAATTATGATGTAATTAATAGTTCACGGTCATTCTTTCAAAGAAGAATATGACAAAACTGGTAAAAGGGTAGGAAAAATATATTTTGATACAATCGATTTAGCCAAAACAGAGTTTTAACCAAAAACTGCTACTTGATTTTACAATAACATTTGTTCCGTCAGAAAACTAACAAGTACATCCGACCAAATGAGTTTTGATTCAGAGTATTTGATCTAGTCTAAGATACTCGCCTGGATCTATTACAACTCTATCTCACTTTATGAGATTTACTTATCTCACATTATATATTTTGAAAAATATTCATTGTTATATATTATTAAAATTATATATTATATATAATTAAAATATATATTATTTTGTTGAAATGTAGTAACATATTTTTACACAGTTAACTTCCTAAAGGCTTGCAATCTAAATAAAAATATGGATCATTGATTTCATTATTTTCATGGTTTATTTGCTTCTTTCACTTTCATGTTATTAAATTGTTTTGTTGGCATTGAAGTTGTTCAACTCCCATCTCATTCACCTTCATCACATTTCTGGTCCTTCGTACCCTCTTACCGCAAACCAAGATGTACTACAATTCCCCCCCCCACCCCTTAAATTCTGTACACCGTCCATTACTTCATTTGTTTTTCATGCATTTCCATTGTTGTTTTGTTGTTATGCTTTAATTTAATACCACAGATGTAGAAAAACCAACTCTCTCATTACAGGGTAGATGTGATGGGTAGGAGAGATTGTTAGTAATAACTACAATTAAGTTGTTAACAATAGTCATTACTCTAAAATGACATGGCTGTAAATTGTTAAAAAGGAGTGAATATTTCAACACGGGTAAAAAATCAGAAAAATGAAAGAATTTTAAGAAGTATTAAAGAATTTTAATTAAAGAGAAAAATTTGAAAGAATCAGAAAAAGCAACCCTAAATAATAATACAAAATAGCATTCAGTTACTTGATAACATGTTTAACTTAAAATGAGTCCATCCTCATTGTCCTTCGTTTGCTTTCCTTCGGTGCGTAAGCTCTCCTAGCATAGAATGTGAGGCGAACAATGCGCCCTCTCTTCAAAGTGCATGTCGTTTCGACGGACTTTGGGTGGCCTCTTACTTAAATCTAGCTGCTTCTAGAAATAACCATTGGAGTTTGCGCCGTTACTATCTTATGAGAAATCGTTTAATTTTAAAATATTTTGTATTACTGTCATTCCATAGAAATTCTGACGAGGAAGTATATAGATTCAGCACTTACTTTGGGGGAAAAACACTGTGAGAAAAAAAAATTGCAATGCTTTATAGTAAACGCTCATAACAATCAAGTGCAAATTCAAGTAGGCCACTCATGCCGTAGTACAACTACCTGGAGTCGCTGCATGCACACTCTACTTCTTCCCCCCGATTTCCTTCGCGCGCAATCTCTCCGACACTTCTATCTGTCCTAGCTTTACATTATATTCTTTGGAACCCATAAAATAAGTGAATAAGTAGTGTTTAAGTAAAGTATTAATTATCATCTTATTTCACTATTACAATAACTTTACAATAAAAATTAAGATATCCTATGAAACACTCTGGGATATGAAGTATCTCTCCGCCGGATTTCATTACGTTTAGTCATGAAATGTAGACGAAATAACTCTATAAACAGATAAGTTCATCTTCACTTTTATCATACTAGTAAAAATGCTTCACCTGTCAATACACTCCATGAAATTTCAAGATAATCCTCGCCATCTTGGTTTCGAATCTGACGATGCCTCTGTGTGTGGAGAACAACTTCAAAGGCAACTAGTCGATATATTATGTGCAATGCATTGGAGTATGGTAAGTTAATACTAGATATGAAGCTATTCCGAAAATAAATGGTAGCTTATGACAAATATTTGATGTAAATTGAGGAAAATTCAGTGGCTGTTTGAATCGACAATGCTAAATTAACCAATACGCCAACTACATATATGATTAAACGCGTAATTGAACATTTTGATGACACAGTATCTAGATGTTAATCTAATTTTCACAGCACTGCAGATTCGCGAGGTCTTCCTACTAAAATAAAATTAAAACAGTTGAAATAACATTTTTCTAACTAATCATATTAGTGACACAACAAAATGAGAATTGGAATGGGTAAAAAAACCTATCAAAAGTTTAATAAAAAAATGTACGAAATAAACAACAGAATTACTTTATTTTAATGGTAACTTAAATATAATGCATCAAATTCAGGTTAGGTCTCAGTGTGCCCAAAAAATTTCCCAACACATGAACATCTTTAAGCGACTTTACCACAAGCCAATGATGGTCCAATATTATAAGAACATCATCTTAGTGGTTTTATTTTCAGGGTTTAAGTCACTGATTCTATAAATGTCGAAGAACGACCATTAAACAAGGAACCTCGTGTATGAACGACCTCTCTAACGCAGCCCGCGTCTCCGATACGATAAAATGGGCGAAATGGATACTGGAGAAAGTTATAATCATACTTTGATATGATAGGAAATTTATTGTAGAAAGCACACAATTCACATAAGATTGAAAATTTTATCATAAAATTCACTTTTTTATACAAGGGATTATCAAGGAGAAATTGCTGAATTCTTCTTTTGTACATACCTATAGTCGGTCTTCTAAACTTGGTCGGTAGGGTATTAAAAAGCTCAATGGATATACAGATAAAGCTTAATGGATATAGAGCAATGCAAACAGATAAAAAATAAAAAAAACGCAACCGACAGGTTCACTGAGCCGGAAGCGAACGTTTCCTGTCGTATCCAGGAGCTCGCGACCTCGGCCCACCCGACCGTCAATCGTGCTGTACCGTCACCCGCTCCTCTCCGTCGTACCCACGATATATCGACAGTCACAAGGCTCACTCTACGAGACTGCAGAGATATCTCTAACCTAAACCTTCCACGAATGATAGGAATAGTATTGACAATGTAGATACCAAAAGTACAATAATAGGCATGAAATTTCCTTCGTTTAAATTATTACCCACTAATTTAATGGATCACTCACCTTTGTCAACGTCATAGTGAGACTATTAATTTAATAGCACTAGCATATGGTATTATCAAACATTCCTTATCATAAATGTCATCTGTAAATTTAGTTTAAAATATCACTATTGTCATCCGAAGAATTAACCCGGTGACTCAGATACTGAACTATGTTCACAGAACTAAAGAACGCGCGCAGCGTGCAGTAATGTGAAATTATCTATGTTGCGCGTGTATTAGCATCCCCTAATAGTGGGAGGTATTCGATCCGTCCCGAATATCACATCCATCAAAGCTGTCAAATCAAGGAATAAATAAAAATAATTATAATTTGATATAATAAAAGTAATTTTTATAGCGTTACATTTTATTACATATCGATTTTAAAGAAAAAATCAGACAAAAATGAACATGAATTGGTAAAAGTCATTTTCATCATTGTTTTCAAATAATTACATGGTCAATAGATAAGTGTCCTCGCCGTGTTCGCACAGTTGGTTGAAGTTGAGTTTGCTGGCATCCCTGATAAGACATTATTTTCATCATTCGTTGGTCCCGTGCCACATCGAGAAACTACAAAAGGATACATTTTAACACCTCGGTCACACACTATCATTATTTCAAAGAACAATTCATTCATCACATGCACTGTTATAAAATTCGTAAATCAAACCAAAATTGAGACAAAACTTACGATGAAATAGTAATTTTTTAAACTGATCCATCATTTTCAGATCCATTCTAGCAGAGTGTTTCATAAAACATTAAAATAGTCCAGGAAACATATTCTGGGGACAATATACCCAGAAAGAGATGTTATGGTGTTGAGCAACCGTTGTTTGCAAACCGTGCGAATTGCACCGAAAATAATTTTTCTGTTAATTTACCTTCGTCAATAAGACATTCTAACTCAAGTTTTCAAGCCAAAGTCCAATGCATTCGCTGTGAAATTTGTTGGAGGTTCCAATCTTACACACAGATATCAGCTTAGTATTTTTGACTGAATTGCGATATGCTTATGTAACGTATGTAAATAATTCGTCGTTTTCAGAGAGTT
Organism: Laupala kohalensis; assembly: GCA_002313205.1. NCBI lineage: Eukaryota > Metazoa > Arthropoda > Insecta > Orthoptera > Trigonidiidae > Laupala > Laupala kohalensis. The sequence goes on from NNCF01129658.1 coordinate 453,015, forward strand.
CACTGCAGTGTACTGGGTAACGTATTGGCCTAGTTATCGCAAGATCCGAGGTTCGAATCACAAAATTAATTATTGCTTTTGAGAACAATTCTTGCCAGTGTCTATTTACCCAACATGTTAATAATATTTCCTATGAAATCAAACTATTCTTAGCATTATTTTGTTTCTTTTCGACTTTGCCCAGATATCTCGGTAAATCTTTCTACTTTATTTCTTTCAATGAGCGACGTTTCGCCAGCAGATGTTCCAAAGGGAGGTCGTGCTTTGGGAATAAGGAAATTCTTTCCACACGTACTTTATACGTTCTTGGAAAGATAGCTGATATGATAGGTATTTCCTTTCACTTATTACAGTATTTATTGATGAAAAACTGAACGAGTGTTACATCTATTAAGTGACATTCATTCTCATACAGAGAGTGCAGCCATCGTGACGAAAGCAAACATTCAGCTCAGTCATGAGGACATACTATCATTCTTTTTTACTTTTATTTGTTTCAAATTTAAAATGAGATGTAAACTTCAGACAGGTCAGAAATGAATTTATAAAAATAATAATACCATACTGTTGAAAGCCGGAATAAGAGAGAGCCGGAAGTATATTGTCTTCCTGTTTTTCCCTCCTGCCACCTGCCCCGCTCCACAATGCTATAAAAAATAGGCTTCCTCAAAGCTAGAGAAAAATTAGATGTGCAAAACCATTGCACATACATCTCATATACGTTTCTCCGTCTACAACAGAGTGAGAAAATTCAGTAGTGAAAGGGTCATTTCCGGCGTGGTCCTCTATATTCTGGTCGTCTTCCAGTGCTCTATTCATACTCAAAGTCGCTACATGAACTTATTACCGATTTTTTATTTGAAGTTTGGGCCACCCCTGGCATAGTGCCTAGCGTACTCGCATCTGGTGACACGAGTTCAAACCCTGTCCGATCCAAGTAGAATTCGCGGTGGTGGACGAAGAGGGGTCGCGGCAGGTTTCCTTGGGGTTCTTCCGTCTCCCCTGCCTAACCTTCCACCACAACATTCACTCGTCATCATTCATCCCTCATCTCATCAACTCTCATCACCATGGCTTCTTAAAAGACAGAGCGCGCGGAGAAAACGGTGAAAGAATAGTGTCCCTTGAGTAGTCCCCCCCCAGGGAGCTTACATCTAGTAAGTACGTGTTTGGCGAACACGGGGCCCCGAGCTGAGTCTGGCATTACTTCCACTTACTTGTGCCATGCTCCTTCCTTTCTCTTTTCTGACCTTCCTTGGTCACCTCTTGTTCTTTTCGATCCCGACGCTATTAGGGCTAGGGTATCTTTCATTTTCTTCTTTCCTCTTCTTTTTTTTTATAATGTTTTAGTAATGTTTCAGTGAGATATGTGTGGATTTGAGTTTTGAGTTGTAATTCAGGAGGGTTTTTAGTGGGTATGGCTGAGTCATTCGGCGAGTCCCACACGCGGGGAGAGTCATGTTGGCTCTCCCTAGTGCGTAACTGCATTTTCCCTACCTGTACAAGTTTTCAGGGCTCTAATGACCTTTGATGTTGACGAACCCTAAAGCCCCACAAAAAAAAAAAGTAGTCTGCCTATCGATATGCCGAACGAATACATACATACACTTGAAATTTGAAAGGAAAATACATATTCAGAATATTATTTCAAAACAAGTAGTATCACTGTTAAAAATATCGAAAAAGTGTTGTGTAAATGTAATTTCATTGTAGACAGAAATTGATTTTCGTATCTGCGTTTTGTCGTCCTCTGTACTTTATCATCTCTTTCATTTCAGTTTACGACAAGTGTATTCTACGTCTGCTTGTTCCATTTACACTGCTAAATATTATTCAAGCTTCAAGAAACCGTAAACTAATATGTAAGTGTAGCAGATCCAAATTATTTTTCTTCATCTATACAAAATTTTTAAGCGAAATACCGCTAATGCGGATGTAATGCACACTAATTGTACTTTGCGTACAGAAAACTTGAGCAAAATCGTTGGAGCCTGTTTTGAGAAACATTCAAAAGAATGTGCGACGTCGACAGCCAGGTGAAAATTGCGACGGAGCGTGACTCGAACCCGGGACTTCTGGGAGCAGGAGTCCCCGGAACGTTGCAAACACTCCTCCACGAGTAGGTACTCGGAAGTTGTCAGTAACATATTCAAAAGAGTACTTTCACCTTCATGTAAAGTACCCTTTGTTTTAAAACAAGAAAATCAGAGCACGTGTATCGTCAACAAGTAAATTCTACCGCAAATACGAAATGAGAATTAAATTGGTTCATCAGTTTACTCAGAACAGACGAACAGATGGACGTTATGCCAAAAGCCACTTTTTCAGAATTAGGGATCGCCAAGACGGATGTTTCCGTCTAAATCTCGCTTTCGAAATTTTTTCACGACTACAAAAATTTCCATATACTACGTATATGAGAAAGTAAAAAGCTATAAACAAATTACAAAGAAAATAAAAACTAACGACTTCAATAAGCCTGCGTCGGTCTGAATAATCGAAAAATGTGACAGATGTGAGAGAAATGTTCTTTCAAACGGCAGCTACAAACTGCTTATGACCACTTTGAGGATAATAAACTAATTTACTCTCCACAAGCAAGCAAGGGACCATCCCATCAATTTCGGTCGAGGGCCCTGAGGGAGTTAACATTTCAGCGCACTCCTAAGATAAGAATTCTAATAGTTCGATACGTGCTATAATACTAATAGAGTACCAAAAATACTTCATAAAACACAAAAACGTTATTTCAGAATAACTCATTATTATCAAACAGATCATTCGGAAAATATTGTTTACAAATCGTAACTATTAAAATAACTCTTAAGTTCGAGATATATTATTCCAATAGACGCTGTCCCTTGATAAGAGCCTGTATAAAATATCCGTCTCTACCCGAGTGAAAACTGGAGAAAAACCCGGGCCAGGACGGGAAAAACCGGACCAGGATGTAGCTCTAATAATTCATTTTCTCATTATCCACCAGTTGATCCACGAAAGCGTAGGGCAACGAATAACCGTGCGAGGAGTAGCGATGTGGGACACGAACAGTGACGTCTCGCACTTAGCCGACGTGGCGCCACTCGATTAACATGCATTAAATGGCTCATACATAGTGCATAGCGAGTAATGCGGTGGCGCTACGTGACGGAGCGGCGTGAAATACGGCCCCCGCCCCCCCACCTCCACCCATCCCTTTAAACTGCGTCACCTCGCCACCTGAGTCTCCTTGCACGCACGAGAGCACAGCCATCCCGCATGAGAGGAGATAGTACCTTTGGACTTCCAAAGAGAAGCGACGACGCGAGCGGTATTGGAGAGCGTGTATCAATCGATGGGTCCATTAGGACTCTCTGCAGTGGAGCAATTATCCCCGGTGTCATGAAACTAAAGCTACGGTCACCTTTGGACCTCACGGATCACTCAATTTACCTTTTTGTATGCATGTTTCGAAATGATCATGCAGTTAACAGATTAAGTACACCTGAGACGACTCTTGCTAACCAGGGCGTGTTGCGCCGGCGCAGTTCTGCAAAATTAACATTCCCGCCTTGAAGATACAGTATATTTTTCAGTAACCGGCTGGGAGCC
>NNCF01129658.1:456704-500711 GCA_002313205.1 Laupala kohalensis
TATATAATTTGTTTTATGCTCATTTTTTCATATTGAAACATTTATTTAACATTCACATTATAAATAGTGTGAATTATTTCTTGATTGAACTTATTATTGGCGAGGCAATTGAAATTCTTCACGACAATGAAATCTTGTTTTTTATAAGCTCCAATGAGATTAATTCTGCTTCAACAATAGGTGTATTTTTTATTGAAGTGATCTTCTTTGCATTCACACTTGTGAAAACGCTGTTCTTAGGATCCTGCTTGCAGCTCATATCATCAGGCTGATTGTACTCCGGCAGAACTTTGTGCTTTGTGTTAAACAATGCACAAAATGGTTTTTCAAATAGTTGAATAAGTTTTTCAAATAATAATAATAATAATAACAATAATATTGACAGTGAAATGCAGGAAATTGCTTTACTGGGAACAGCTCACATCCTGCGCAAAGTAATCGAAAAGCACGAAATTGAAAAGTCTGATCGTGAGGAAGCCTGGATGCCTCCTGGACTGGCTAACAAATGAAACCGACGCTGACATCGACGTTCGTGAAGAAATAATGAAATAATAATATTTCCAGTACTGGACTCATACACAAGAACCTACGTAATAATCTCCTGGCCCTAGGGATCAAGAAGGGAACTGCAAACGTCATCCAGAAGTCAGTCGTGATTAACACCTGCTACGTTATCAGGGTCTTTACATAAGTTTTCTCACTTTAGCTTGTAACTGATCCTGCAATAGACCTTTCTTGCTTCCGTAGAGTAAATTAGTTTATTGTCCTCCGTGTGGTAAATGTAGTTCGTAACTACTTTCCTGATAATAAATTATTTATTTAGGTGTTACTCGAGGTTTTTAATTGACTTTAACAAAAGTTGAAAACAGTAGAAATGTGTTAACAGACTACACGACGACAAAGTAATCATCATATACATTAATATGATAATATCCCAGATAATTTACATTTCTTATCTGCACAACAGGAAGGAGCGTATCACACATATAAAGTATTTTATATCGAAGCATTTAAAGATGAGTTGACAATTCCCTATTGTTTCATCTTTTACATTCTCTTTCCCAAGACATAATACATTTATTTTAATTCAAGAAAAGTTGCTGTTTGCTTCTTTGAAAAGGATATTACTTGACTACGTGAGTCCTATAAAATGACTGCTCTGATACGTCTGACCACACTGGGGAAAAGTAATGTCCACCATGTTATTATAAAATTATCATGCCAAATGAAAGTAAATATTCATACTATCAAAGTTAGTTACATTAAACTTTTCGACGAGACAATACAATAAATTCTCATTAAGTTCTCTCATTGTGAACCGTATGAGGAGGATGACAAACTCGAAACGTCTAGTACCGCGCATATTCGTCAAAACTGAATAATTTACATATTCATTATTTAATTAGGTATGTGTGTAATGTACTGTAAGTTGTAACAAGTATGGATAACCTGAAAATAGAGCTCACATTCAGTTATTAGCTTAGCGGTTATGTTCAATATACACTCAACTTAAAAGCGCTCTAGCGCCTATACTGCAACCTTCACAATTTATTAGATGAAAAATACTATATATGAAACATAATTTTAAACAAATTTAATGTAATTTATTTTGATGCCGCGCGCTAATCTCTGAAAGTATTTAATATTCGAGTTATAAGCAAAAATAAAATACAAGCTTTATTTACGGGTCCATTGCGAGATTTTGGTCGAAATAAGCCGCGCTCTGATGCGATAAATGCTACGACATTTAATTCGTAGGAAATTTAATCTTTAATTATTGTATAGGAATACGTTTCTCTAGAAGCGTGTACTATTCGAGTTATCACCAAGAACTAAAAAATAATCTTTTTTACGACGTGTGTCGATTTTGTTCTCGAAACGTGCAAACTTCACACGGTGGTAAAGTCGATCTCAGCACCTCCAAAATCATGAGGAATGATTGAGAAAATAACTTATATATTTCTCCAAGATTTACCTTCTTGTTTTCCTGGCGGTTGAAGTAATTCCTCGTGGCTTGAACCTCATCCAAAGACACACAAATATTTAAAAAAATATACATCTATCTATTTAGATTATAAAATGGTTCATTTTGCCAAAAGTACGAAAAATATTGTATGTTGTGGTTTGAATGTTTCAATGTGTAGAAAAGGAATGTGATCAAATCATACATAATTCCGATCAATTTTTAGAAAAAATTACCAAATGAATCTTTCCCTATTGGAAATGTGGTTCAGGGTTACATTTCACCACTGAATGTCAATGACATTCTGTGAGATATTGCAAAAAATTGTAAGCTATGATTAATTATGCGGTTGTGAAAATAGCTTTGTACATTTCAGCTTTCGAAACAGAGACCGATATATTGCTGTTGAAATCACGCCTGTAAATAGTTTAGATAAAAATCCCCTCTCTATTTACATTCACAGAGTGGACAAAAAGTTGTAGGACTGTAATGCTGAAAAGGTTTACGTTAAAATGTAAATGATGTTTCGGATGGTTGTGGCAAAGTACGGCAAGACGTCAAACAATGCCTGAAATTTCCTGAATACGTTTTATCACCTGTTACAGAACATAGGTCAAAATATGTCTTGTGTGTCCTCAGCTGTTTTCAGTCGTAATAGAGTCTTGCTGAGAGTAAACTAACTTTTAGTTTTGAAGTTTTTAAAATCTGCTACCGAATGATGCAGATCTTTGTGCGGGTGATACGCAGTGTCGATGTATTTTGTTACGGAAATTTAGAAAATTTAGAGTACGTTTAGGATGACAAGAGAATCCTCACACTTGTAAAATAATATTTCGTACTACATTTGTAAAATAATAATCAATGTTCTTAAACTCTGAATTTTCTGAAGGTATAAAACATTTCTAATTAATTATGTCACCATCTTACATCAGTTATTCTTCCTCTTTTAACGCATTCAACAACTAAATTGACTCATTTTAATGATCAATGAAAAAAAATATTTTTTTACATATAAATTACATATAATGGAAATAAAATTTCGAAAATCCATTAGCACTATAAGAATTGACTCTGGGAGAGCCTATTTTAAAATTTTTGCGTTGATGCCTAGTGTGTGTCCGCGCGCGCGCGAAAAAGTTTGTTTATCCAATGACTCGCGAACAAGTTAACGAAATCAACCCAAAGTAGAGAATTGACTTTGAATGCATTGAGGATAGAATCTAATTTCTGGACAGCTCATTCCGGCTTCATTTACACATCACGCTCCTCTTCCGGTTTCTTGAACTTCAAAATTTTGAAAAATTCAATATACAAGGTCTGTCCAATGAATAAGGAAAATGTTTTTTTTCCTGCGCTCCTATTGGTCGTAAGGCGTTTAAATTAGTTGGGTTAGATGGGGGGGGGGAGACTTTTGCTATCCTGCGCTGCCGAGGTGAGTGTGCTCCGACCTCTCGGAGCGTCCGGATCATTGTTTTAGTGTACTCTGGCTTACCGCGCGCGATGGAGGACTCGCTCGAACAACGGTACGCAATCAAATATTGTGCCAAAAATCTTGCCGACACCTACGCAATGATTAAGGAAGATCACGGGGACGCAGCTCTTTCGTATTCTCGAGTTTCGAGGTAGTTGAAGATGTTTTAGGACCTCCGGGAAGAGGTAGCCGATGAACCCCACTCTTGACGTCCTTCGTCAACCAAAAGTGGCCCGTGTACGAAATCTGTTGAACACGGATCGTCGATTGAGAGTTCTGATGGTGGAAACTTGAAACTTTCAAAAAACTACGCTGATGTGCTGGAGAGATCGAGAAAAATAGTCATCCGCACGAGAAGGGAGATCGCCGCCATCTGGACTCTCCACCAAGACAACGCTCCCAGCCACTCTGCTCTGCGCTTTCGGATGTTCCTGGCCAAGAATAACTTTGAAACACTGCCGCAGTCTCCGCACAGTCTGGAACTTGCCCTGGCTGACATTATTTTCTTCCCCAGGATCAACAGCGCCGGAGAAATATACTTATTTGGGACGATTGAAAAGATTCAAACCGCTGTGGCGAAGGCCCTTGACGCGGCTCCCGAAGACTCCATCCAGGACGCGTACCGTGCATGGCAGAGTCGCTGCAAAAAGTGTGTTGATACCCAAGAGAACTATATTCAAGAGTTTTAAAAGTTTGTTCCTTTATCTTGCATAAATTTGTCAAAAAAAGTATATTTACCTTACTTACCGGACAGATCTTGTAAACATTGTATTATACATTAAATTGTGCGTTCAGATTGGGAAAGGTCATTTTCGTACGTCGCACTATTTTTTAGATACGACGAAAACTTTTTACGCAAAAAAGGGTTATTATTTTACAATTATTTTTATTCGTATGAAGAAATACATGGATAGTTGAAACGACATAATATTTTGCAGTCATAGAACTATTAATTAGTAGGCTCACTTGTTTGAGAGAGCAGTAAGTGGAATATACAACGTTATTCAGTATTTCATTTTTAAAGAAAAAAACATTATAAAACGTACTTTACTTTATTATTACAACATCAACTAGAATCAAAAATCTATGGATAATTCATGTGCTGCCTCGCTCGGGAGATATTTTTTGAAACTGATTATTATTTAATTTTCATTTTATAATTTTATCAATAAATTATAATATATTATAATAAAATAAGTGGGTAGTCAATTCAATCCCTGTCTATAAAACAATCCTTGTAATGATACCTCATTTCTGGGAATCTTTCACGAATAATGGGAGAAGAGATACATAATGTCCCTTTCAGAAATAGGACATATCGAGATTCGTTATAACGCTTTGAATTCCGACATGAATATATTTCACGGAGATTGATGAATGGTACAGTCAATAACAGAGGTTCGTAAACAAGAACTGACCTAAATCACGTACGTGGATAGAACGCAAATGCCGAACGATTCTTTTTCGTCTATCGAAAATTGTTTGTGGCGGAACAAATTTATACGTCGAATGTGACAAGGATAACACAATATACCAATAACGTTCGCGTAATGAACGCAGCAGGATATTCGCTGACTCGTTGGATTCTCTAGAAATCAAAGCGCATTCCATTTTTTTGCTTAGATAGGAATTTTTATAAATTAATAGCAGAACTACCCGGTGTTTAAAGGGATTTGAAAACTTAAAACAATCTTTACAGGACATTCTGGAATTGAAACACTTGTCAACATGTCTGGATTATTTCAGTTCATTATGCCCGTCGTAACCCGGGGTTCTTACATGATAGTCTAAATTCATATTTCTAGACTTGCGTGACATTATATTTTAATTTTTTTTTAATTTCAAAAATTAAGTACCGCGAAAAAACATACAAAAAAGACACACAATTTTCAGCATTGTACTCAGTTACGAATTATTTTAAAATCCGGACAGAAGAAAAATACACTTTACACAATAAACTTAACCCATAGTTAAGACCTCTGAATTCTTCGGTTTTCAATTAACTTCCAGTTTATGATCTTGAAAACAATGTTCTTCACAGAATTCATATGATTTTGTTTCTACGATTCGGTCACGTCGATTATATGTCTAGTGAATTATATGTGGTCACGTCGATTATATGTCCACCTCACGTAACGCAATAGAACAGAGTAGACACATTTGTAAGATTCACAATTAACAGTCATAAGAATGATAATTTACATCTATTGATAAGAAGCAAATTTAAATTGTTTCTCTGCTCCAGTAATTCTTTACTTTTAACGATACTTTGCATTTAAGTTGCAATAATCGTTAAGAAGAATCCTTTTAAATTTCAAATATTTTTATCGATTTTTTTTTTCCAATTTTCATGCAACACACATTCCAAATGATTCACATTTATTAGTATAGATTTGAGGATTCACTTTAGCCAATACGTGTAACAACAATATGGTATATTTGATAATTTTTTGGATACCAGTTTTTTAAATAAATCCAAAAATGCAAAGAAATTCCTCAGAGTTGCCTAAAATACCAAGACAATCTGGAGATAGCCGTGTATGTAAAAAAACAGAAATTCGCAAAATTAAAATACAACAAACATTGAGACTTTTAAAATATTTTCAAAATTAACGCTTCACTGTGCAAATAACTTTTCTTTAATTATTAGCTGTTTTTTCTTTATTGTGTGGAGTTTTTACAGAGTAATTGCAACAAAATTTATTAATAATAACGATAATGTTTCACGTTAATCTTCTGAATATACGCAGCAAATACAGTAATATAATAGCAAAACAAAGTAACATCTCGCATTAGAGACAAAACGCAGTGGTACTGTTGTGTGTTGATTATCCAAATTGTTTTTACAAAATTGTGACGTATGTATTCTATTCTATTAATTTAAGGCAAAATTAAACTGTCTGCTAAAAACTCAAGTCGTTCTTCCTCGCTTCTTAAAAATTATTAATATAATGTTTATTTGAATTTCTAATTAGCACATGTGGCATTAAGCAAAGTAGTGCAGCAAAAATCCTACTACTCTGCACGATACCACAAAAATAACCTAAAACTAAACGGTAATTAGTGAAGTAATATAAATTCCTTAAGCTATAAGCATGATTATGTAATAAAAGCAGTTTTTGGAATAGTGTATGAAATTCGTAGAGGTCAGATAAAATTACATACAAGCATCGGAGAGGAAAAGGTTGACACTGAGGATACACCCCCTGCGGTCAGTGTAGGAAGTCCCACGTTCGAATTCCGAGTAGTCACAATTTTTATGTTTCAGGAAAATACACTTTTTTATCTCATCAATTAATGATTCAGAAGAAAGACGAGTTTTTATCATTCATGAAGTTATGCTAGCTCTTATAACGTCTTTTCTTCATTTCTTCTTCATACACAACGTTGTTCATACACGAAAAATTAGATTGATCGTGTAAAAGGATATTATTTTGAATAATGAATGTACAAATAATCGTTGAATACATTTCTAAAGCCCGTACACAGCATAATACTATTCATCTTCATGAAACATAATCCTGGCAAATAAAAGTGGTCTCAGTCTCATATATAAAATATATCACCACAAAAACATGACAAATAAACCATCTGCTAATTAGCACTCTTACTCCTTGTACCATTTAATCTATCTACAAAAAGAAACGTAATATTGCAATACAATAACAATATTTGTACATTTTTCTGTGTGTATACTATGTCTGTTGACATTTCTTCATTTTTGATTATCATATTGATTCGTTCAGATGGTTAATACCATGTTCATAAATAATAGATATATTTTGGCACAATAAACCAAACCCAGTAAGAATTATTGGAAGTAAACTGAAAACAAACTTTTTTAAATGTTCAAGGTCACTTTTTCTAACGTCGGATGGAGTTATTTTTAAAAAGTATCTAGTTCAACATTCATTCACAATTACAAACATCTTCCGTTGGTAAATCGCAAGGTCAAGGATCGTTTCACGTTCATACGTCTAGGTAATGGGAATCACTTGGAACTGCGTCTTGCAGTTCGATAAATCGCAGACAAGCGCTGCAAATCACCAAATGAAAATCGCCGAACAATACAATGATATCTCGTTTCTCGTTGACTTCCGCTATCGTCGGTTTCAGTTTTCCTATTTTTTTCACGAAAAACGTGATCTATTTTCGTAGGTTGTCTCGCATTCCGCCGTTGAATCAATGTGTCTTCGAAGCTTACTTTGCGAAAACAATGTTTTCAAACTTTAAATGATAACTAATGCCTTGTCTCATTTTAGGCAAAAATCAAGGGGTGGTGGAAAAATACCTCTTTGTTTTGTACAAAGACCAAGAACGGATGTGAATCCATATAGGGTATTGATACTCAAGATCCTTATGGAGGGAAAATTATTAAATGTTGATTTATTACTTACACTAGTCGTTTATATTCGTTTTAAGTTGATTGATTATTTATATTTTTATTCTTAAACGTTTCATTTATTTTCTATAAATTAGGGTTACGATATTGGTGTCTAGATAATCAAAATCGAAATAGAAAAATGCACAGCCTCTCACGAAAAACGAATCCAATACCTTAAGATTAGGCGCCATAATACCAAGGCCACCTCTGATGATAATACTTTAAATTAAAGATTTGTCTATAAAATTTTAGTTGTTCTTTCTCAGAACTGACTGGATAGTGCAGTCTATTATTTTAGTATAGTGATACTAGAAGCTTCACTACCACTTCACAAAAGGTTCCACTTCGGAACATCTCCGTGTAACGTTGACATATTCTCGTATTATCCTAAGCAACCTACCAAGATTTTATGTCATTTTCGGAAGTAGAACTTGAAATCCATTCTTCTTATCTGGATTCTGATAGTTTGTATTATCGATTCAAAGTACACGAATTATTTTGTCTTTAATAATCGTAAACTTGATTTGGAAAGTGTGTTCACGTAAGTTTTGGTATGAGACAATGCGTTTCCGTCGGAATGAGGCTTAACACGCCATTTTAGCGAGACAAGTGATGGCCGTCCCCAATGATTGTCACGGCCCCATGGAGACCTTGCAGCAATACCTCGGAGGGCTGTGTCTTTTCAATGAGTTTCCATGCCTCTCTCCATAGTTGCGTCCTAGTGTAACAAGCCACCATTCACGACTGTCTTCCCATGAATCCTAACTTAACATTACTTAAGTAGGGAACTGTTACGTACGTATGACCACAGCATAAAACACCATTTACGCTGTCCCACAGAAAGATTCCAAATTTTACGAGTTTGTTAACAGTTGCGACGTCACACTCAAGAAAACCTCGCAGTCTCAGATTAGAAAGACTTTCGTCTATCATCTTGATTGAAAGTTATAGTTAAAAATTGTTCTGTTAAAATACAAGGATCTTCGACGGATCGGTCTCCATTTCATGTTAATAAAATTACGATAGATGTATTTGATCAGAGTAAATTATATTCATTGGGTACAATTGAAATATTTTAATTTATAAATATTCATGAATGGAAGAATAAATAAAGCAGTGGATATAATTAAAGCAGTAATAACACCTAATTTGTTGGTGATAAATGTAAAATTGCACAATCGAGTAAGAAACACCATTCTAATTGAATATGAACAGGAGTAACTAAAGGATTTGTGGGAATGTATGTAAATACTAGCTGTATACAAAAAACATTATTTTCATTGTAATTCATTACTTGCAAGAGTATTTTGCGTTCTTGAACATCCCGTAATTTCAAAAGCAAATTAACAAGCAATTATTACTTAACAATAATTTACGTTTATATACATTATGCACGTCGATTCGGAATCAAGGTTATGGCAAAATACAAGATAACAGTTGTACAGGGTAATATTAAAATTTGATCTAGACTGTTTAATTAGAGAGACAGGAAAACGGGATCAAAAATAAAGCCACCTAGCAATGTTAAATCCAACAATAACGACAAATCAATCGTGTAGTTTGACAATAATAAAAAAAAGTTTTGGTTATTGCTGAAAAAATATCTATAACGATATCCAAGAAGAAATATGGGCCGAGCAAATGCTTCCGTTTTTTTTTCTTGCGTATTTCTAATAACAATTCACTGTTTTTTATTACGAAAACGAAATTAACATAAGTATTACAAACTTCTAGAACCATCAATAAAAGTAACCTAACTGATTATGAACAGAAAATATTTTCACATTACAAAAAAATACTTCTCCCTCAAAAGATTGAACAATCGTGATTCCCTTTTGTTTATATTTTCTTGTTTATTATCCAACTTCTTCAACTTTCCATCGATTTCATTAGTAGTCCCATTCACACCGCTTTGACACCTACATTCGTCAACACACTCGCCAGCAATGGGTTTCGAACCAGGTTCATGAGACTCTCCACCTTAAATCAGTCCCAACACGAAAACAGGTGTTGGCGTTCGAGAGTTCTGTATGCGGATTTCTGGACAAGTAAACAAAATACGATAAACTATTTTCACTGAAAACTAAAAAAAGTACATAACACATTGTATTGTTTATGTTCATTTCTTAAATCTATTATAGTTAGATATATATTGTATTCACTCCTGCTAAGGTCGAATATTATTACTTTAGTCATTTGTTCAATGAGTGTTGAATTTTAATATCGTTATTTTTTTTTCTTATGCCATTATTATGTCCATTATCATGAATGAAACGATCCATATAGGTAGATTGTTTTATTTAGTTTTAAATTTCACAAGTTTCGTCAAAAGTTTGAGACTTCAACACGTGCTATATATAATCTAGCTACATAGGTCATATTGTTCAATATATTTAATATAATAAAAATCAAAATTATAGTTAATTTGACAAGTTAACTTGAACAGATTCATATCACATGAATTTTCGGGGGTAAATTGAGAGTAGGTAATGACTGAAAAGAGCAAAATACACTTAACGAATGGAAAGGAAATATGGAATTTTTTTTTCTTTTCAAAACAGTTGTGTTCATTTTATGTTAAATTTACTGCATTCTACTTAATATTCTGTTTATACTTGACTCAAAACAGTGAAAATGAACGTACATAGAAGCTAGTCTTGGCTCACAAATGCGAAAATAAAAATGTGACGTCCGACTGAATACAAACATTCTCTTTAACTAAACTCATTAACTACTTTCAGCAATGGAATACGCGTCATTTAGAATTATTACGAAACTGTTGGCAGCGTGGAACTTTGGCATCCGTCGCATTTGAATACGAATGAAATGATTTTGCAGGTTGATTCTTTTACTCTCCGCTCCAAACAAAGCTCTTTAATTCGCATAAATGACTCAAACAATAACATTATAATATATTTTAATTTCTCTCTGCAGCTATTTTTCGTTAATTCCCCTTCGACTAGATGGTGTTAAGAACATAAGCGCATCACGTGGATGAAATCTCCTGCAGTCGGCTGTGAGTGGCGCTTGCGTTCAGATCACGTGCCAACCATCAACGATGGTTGCCATGGGATTTGGACTTTGACAAATGAATAGTGGATACTGGTGTCGGAATCGCGATATTTTTAAGGCTCACTGTCAAAATGGTTCCAGGAAATAGAAAGATTCGTGCAATTATATATTGGAGATTACTGCGAAGCTTTTGTTAATACAATTGCAAATGAGATAATTTATGAAAATCCGTTAAAAAGTTACACTCCCAATTTTTATTTAAAATCTAATAACTAATAATTAATCATTTTGGTTTTAGAGTGAGCTTAGTGTAATAGTTGTTCAATTACCTCATTGCGAGTTCAATGAAGTGACGAGAAAATAGTGAGATTGCATTTCAGACATTAAGGGAAAATTTTCATAATATTTCTCGAAATTAGGTAAAGTATATCTACTGAATGTTATACATTACATTACTTATAAATATGTGTTCGATATCACCTTAATGATAGTACACTCAATATCATACAAAAGTTGTTGAAGTTTTAGTTTAATATTCATTTGCAAGAGACGAGAGAGTCCGCAAATATTAAATAATTTATTTGAACAAATACCTTCCAAAAAGCTCTATGCATAAATAGATGGCCGAAAAGATATAACAAAATTATATAACATCTAGTACCTCGAAAGTATAGAAAGGACATAAATCAGTGATGTTAACTACAAATAAGTATTACTCTTCAGTTAAGGTCAAGAGAATAAATTGAAATAAATGTTTCAAATATGGTTGCATTCAATGGGGAGATAAGACCTGAATGAAATTATGTTGCCAAAAAATATTTCCCAATGCATGTTAAAATATGTCGCGAAGCAATGGATTTAAAGCAGTATTAAATAATGTTTTCGAATTACTGTACGTTTAATTCCGCATATGATACGCATTACTCTTTTAATTATATTTAAAAATCCATATATATATATGACTACAATTACAATCCATAAACTAAATTAATATTGAAAAATATTTGACATCAATTCATTCTAACTTGGTTTTCTCACCCTTTCGAAACTTGTTTAGCATATTTTGCTATATTTAGGTCTTCAGCATTATTGCTTCCTACACATTTTCTTTGTATGTTGCCACCGCTACCATATGGGTAAGAGAACCCCATTGCCACAAAAAAATATTACATTATTAAAATAAATTTCTGGGAATCTTTCGCACTATTTGCTTCATACTACATTTTAATAGGTAGAGGTAATATTAGCTACTTGTTGACTTCCCTCACTAAGTTCATTGTGTTACGCAACATTAGTTAAATTGTGAAAAATCCCTATGGTTCGGGTTTTAAGCGATGAAGCATCCCTCACGGGAAAATGTTTTTTTTTTCATGCAGTCAGACGAATAACCAGCTACACAAATATCGCTGAATATGAAAACTGAATCAAATGTATAAAGAAATAATTTATTCTAATATTTCCTTAGAAATTTATCATTAAACTTACCATTATGACACAATGTTTAGTGTCTCCTCTTCAAGGTTACGTCTCACCAACCAACGTCTAACATACACACACATTCCACACTCACACGAAAGAGAATGATTTTAGATACTTATTTGGATTGAAGTGTTGAATGGTGGAATATCACAAATTCAATTCAATTCAATGAAATTTCATTGATAAGAAGTATATTATTTCATTCGTACACACTGTTAAGTGAACTATAAGAGAAGGAAATGATTTTTATAATACTGGACATATTCTCACAATCTAAGGTCGGAACCTTATATTGAATTCCGAATCCACTACGGGATAAGAAACGGTACGAAAAAAAAAGTTCATAAAATCGTAGATTCGTGAACGTATTGAAATTATTTATAGAATTAGACGCACTTACAAAAACGTTAAAGTCACACGCTGTTACACACAAAATTTATCATTGAGCTGAAAAGTACAACTCCGCCTCAAAACAGCACGCACATTCAATACAGAGTTCTACACTGAAGTGACACTGAGAAAAAACACTTATTGTGCTGAGAAGCGTTTCAATGAGCACCAATCAAATCAATTCTTTCATTTCTGTAAATGGCGCCGATTCAAATTGAATAAATGATGCAACGAATGGTAGCAATCTCACCAGAATGGGAAGGTAGAAGACTTCAGTTTGTCCCAGGTAATTTGATCATGTCCCATGCTTAAACAGATATGACTAAATTTTTATAATAATAAATTTTATTGTCAAAAAAACAGTACAAACTGCGAATGACCACGTGGAGGACAATAAACTAATTTACTTTCCGGAAGCAAGCAAGGGACCATCCCATCAAGGGCCCTAAGGCAGAGGCGGATTCAAAAATTTCAGCAAAAATTCCTAGATAAAATGAAAGTTATATACGAGTTATAATACTAATAGAATGTCAATATGTTTGTAATTTAACGCAAAAAATTTACATGTACAAACTATTATCGAACTATCGATTATTCTGAGTATAGTGTTTAAATATCATAAGAATTGAAATAACACTAAATTCACGATATATTGTTACAATAAACACACCCCTAGACAAATTCTAGAGAACCTGTTTAAGAAATCCGCCTTTACCCGAAGGAAAAACGGAGAAAATATTATTAAAGTATTTAAATTTATTTTTTATTGCTGTATAACTATTTTAATGCTGCTTCCATAAATTTGAAATGTATGATCAAAACATTACCTCGTGGGAATATTTTCTTTACGCAGGTAAGAGAAATGGGACTACTTCGTCATAATGGTCAATGAATTAATGCACTATAAAGAACAAATATCAACTTCAGCTAATATTCGTACAAATTCAGCTAATATATTTGTTTTCACTCGTTTAATTATATGTTGGGACGGGATGTACTGACAAGACAGCGAGGACCCACTTTTATTTTCGCTTTCAGTTCTTAGCTTCATGTTTTTGTAACCTTATCTGGGGCTCTGTTAACAAAAATTAATTTAAAGCTACTTTAGGTCAACTTGAGACAATGAATCTACTTACTGGACAAGATGACCACTGAGGAATGCTAAAAGTTCTTCAAAGTTCTTCCGGTGTTCGTAGAGAGAAGATTTTACATATTAATTCAAGTTTTGCAACAGTAAAGACGTGATGTAGGGCATATGCTGTGATTCCCGAAGAAATTATAAAAATTAATGGGTTTTGAGATGAAGTTGGCTAACAGTCATTTCCGACTAAAGGGATGTACTTTACATTCAAAATCTACGTGGCTGCTGAGATATGTTTCACATACCAAATCTACGCTGCAATTCCAAACCTTATTCATATTGTTGTGTTTGTAAATGGGAAATGTAGCGTGCTATTGAAGCTTATCTACATGGAGCGATAGGAGTTAGTAGTTGGGTGGTGGATCATTGTTAGTCGGTGGGCCACTTAGCTCCTCACGCATCAAGCAATATGCACGAATATTAAGTATGACACAGCATGCACACGATAACACGAAAAACAGGCAAAAGGACCAGTGGACACATCTGATACGTCAGCTTACGCAGCGAAAAGATAAAGCGTCATCGGATGAGAGATTACGACTAGTGAGTAGAAGTCGCGTGGGTGAAAGGTTCAAGAGAAACATAAGATGCAGACATTCTTCTGTACTCCTTTTAAAAGTAACTTATTAAAATGATACATCCAAACATATACTCTTAGGATTCACACTATTGGCAAACTTAAAAATACACACTCACACACACACATATATATATATATATATATATATATATATATATATATATATATATATATATATATATATGAAGAGTATTATTATTACATCATCATTTGCATTACGAGACGTTAAGAGATTTTAATACGATTGTATTACGAGACGTTAACATTATTTTCTGAGCTACAACATTCTGAGTTGTTTTCTGCGTTAGATCGACTATTTTGAGTTATTCTAGCTGAGTTATTCTGAGAGAGGACTTAGTTACTTTTCGACATGATATGATGAACTTTTTTTTTAGATGACTGGGTGATAATTAGTCGATCGGTTTTATTTTCAAGAGTCGTCCGATCTCCGACTTATGTTTTCGGTTCGTGTGACATCAACCTTTTGAGAGAAGGAAATGGTCATGAACCTTAATTAACGCCATTAACTCGTCGTCAAGTTGAGCTGATAATAACTGCAATGGTATTTCTTAACGCTACGCTGACGGTTACTTGGTTGTGGAAGCGGTGAAGGCGAATGGTACTTAGGGGGTGGAGCAGCGAATGGTCTGGCAGTATCGAGGAGTTATTCATCCTTAAGGAACTCGCCGTGTCCACGTCATTTTGTCAACTGGTGGTCCAGCTTCAATTACAAACTGTAAGGTAATTAGCATGACAGGCTGCGCCCAGTGCATCTGCTGTAGCGTCAAGTGGCAGTCAACTGACCTAGTCAAAGACGTTTGTGGCGCTCGTCAATGTTATTTTAACAGTAATCATCAAGGACAATCAGTTATTGCTGATGACTTATATTTTTATATATCATGTTTAAATTTAATCTAGGCTGAAGAAAATAATTAACCAGCACTATTAGTAAATGGATAGAAAGTAAAACCAATTATTATGGTTTACAACATGTATGATTTTTTTGGAATATGTTGGAGAAGTGTGTCCATGAGTAACATAGGGCATAATGTAAAAGTAATTTTCCATGTATTGAATAATTAAACAAATTTTATCGAAGTTGCGTTTTCTTTGTATAAGAAACAGTGTGTGTATTTCATAATAATAAAACGGGTCGAACCCTGACCTTTTAAATTTTAATTACCTAGTTCAAGATTAAATGTAGGGCTTCCAGTCGAGTTGCTGAGTAGGCTACGTAAGATTTTTAGTTAATTAAGACCCCTCTTACTTGTCACAATTGAATTTCCCAACCTGGGGCAAGTTATACCCTTACGACTATTAATTATGTTACAATTGGCTTTCCAAACGTGGAGTCAGACTATTGTAACGAATGTAGGAAAAAGGTTCATGAAACCACACATTATTTAAAAATGTATATGATAAAGTAATGAACTAACATTTTCGTCGGGCTCAAAGCCAGTAATTCGAGTTATTACTGTCTTTTATTAGAGATTTGAAAGTAAAATAAATATTCAGAATATTTTACCCCACCTCTGCTTCATCCGTGTTAAATAATATTCAGACTTCTTAAAATAGTAAACAAATGTGTAAGTACAGTAGATGAAAGTTATTTCACTGAGTCTATAGCAAACTTTCAAGCGAAATACAGCTAATGCGGTAGTAATATATACTAATTACACTTTGCATACACAATATTTAAGCAAATTCGTTAGACCAGTTTTTGAAAAATATTCAAAAATGTAATTTGACCTTCATGTGAAGTGCTCTTTGTGTTCAAGTAAGGCGAAAATTAAAAGCACGTGCATATGTCAGAAGTAAATTCTACCGTAAATACGAAAAATGAAAATAAATTCCATTCGGTCAGGAGTGCTGGGCACAGACGGGCAGACCGAACGGACGTCCAGCCAAAAACCACTTTTTCGGAATCAGCGGACTCCAAAAAGGATATTTCCGCAAAAAATTTCGTTTTCGAATTTTTTCACGATTACAATACTTTATATATACTACGTATATGATAAAGTAACAATACTAGAACTTCCATTAAAAGAAGGTAGGATACATAAATACTCTAATTTGTTATGAATATGTGTTCAAATCCATCCTTGCTGAAGGAAGAAATTTATATCAATCCACAAAATCTCCATATTCAATTGCTTAAGTAATAACCTGGAATTCTAATCGAGGAAATTATCCGTCAACGCCTGTTTGTGCTCATCAATAACTAATATTATGAAACTCAATAAGAGTAATCATTGAAATGGTGTAGGCATTAGAGCAACAATTAGCGTAAATAGGTGTTTGCATGTGTTTGCGGACAAATATACCTGTTATACGAATTCTGCTTATTATCATACTTAAATATTAATGTTTCCACGTAATACTGCTAATGTATAAAATTTAAATTTTTAACGTAATATGTTTTATTTACATATCATCACACAAACGAACCACGTGGATTAAACGGGCAATTCTATTATTTTTAATGAAATGGCATTACAATCTCCACAAAGTAGTTGAAAACCGTATGTTATTTTGAAACGGTATGATATATTAATTCAACGATTTGTATATATTTCTATCATAATAAAATATTAATATATGAATTAACAAAAAGGTATAAGAGAGAACCAAAATTAATTTTAACGAGAAAACCACTGAACAGCTCCATACCATTCAACGACCCTCTTCGATCTTAGGTATGTATTAAAATGAAGACGAAGTATATGAATTGTGACATATTTTCTCTTCTTTCTTCATCCTTCATTCTTTCATTTTTGAGTTAAATGTGTTCAGTTTAAAGTCAATGTGTAAAATTTGTGCAAATGTATTCTACCGAGAAATGAAGTGTAAGACAAGGGTGAAGTGTTAACCTCATTTCGAAAAAAAGATGCATTTT
Organism: Laupala kohalensis; assembly: GCA_002313205.1. Lineage (NCBI taxonomy): Eukaryota > Metazoa > Arthropoda > Insecta > Orthoptera > Trigonidiidae > Laupala > Laupala kohalensis. The sequence continues at coordinate 474,021 of NNCF01129658.1, forward strand.
CATTTTCTTCTCTCCTATCTTATGAGTTGAGGTTATAGGATCTGAAAAGAAAATCATTTTATTAAGTTCCCAGGAACTTCCGGTCTCCGTGACAGATTAGGAGTTCTACACTTTTTACTATAAGTGACATGTCTTTCAGAAAACTATGTTTTGTAGAGATTTGAGGAATTTATGAAATTAATAGTTAACAATAAAAATATATGTATTTATTTCTTCAATATTAACAAATTTGTTTACAAATTTTATACTGAGGAGCTAATGCTACCCCCTTTACCAGTAGTTAGGTTAGCAAACATTAGAAAAACAATTAACGCACAAGGTAAAGAGTTCAGTCATCACTTTAGATTGCAACAGTTAACAAAGCCGCTCCCTGCGGCATCTGCCCTGAGTCCTGATAACCATATTAACACATCTACTATTCACACATAATTAAACGAAGAAGTCACAACCTTACAAGACCTTCAAGACATTATTATAGGAACAATTTTTATATGACAGAAGTTTCCACACATTTTAACTTCTATTGGTGCTCCGGAATGTAGTATATTTCTGCGTTTGTGTTTTGTACATTTCACCTTTGATGAAAAAATCAATCAGGATAAGAGACGGCAAAACATAGATTTCCGGGATCGGCACATTTCATCCCAGTGGCATCTCAACTTATCTACCTGTGCGGCGGAGGGTCAAGTTGTGGTGATGTAGGCGGTAATCCACAGGGTTGGAGAAGGACAACGGCCACCGTCGCCATCAACGTGTGCCCCTCCTAAACTTAATATTAAGAAATAAACAAGTTATTTCACTAAACATGCAACGACATATTTATATTTCCTTCATCGTAGTAAAAGTTAATCTATTAACATAAATATATTTACAAATATAGACGTTATTGTTAATTGTACAATAAAAATACATTTTAAAATATTTTGATTTTTCTTTAGTAAGATACCCTCATTATTCCTTGATTTAAAAAAATGTAAACCTGACAATAATTGTTCTAACTGTTATCTTAATTCTGGCTTTGGATATTCCAAATACCATTTTGTGCATTATAAAATGGTGCGAAGAAGAACCAGACCAGAAGATATTCATCTACCACCACTTGAAAAAACAAATTCCGTAACAATGCACGTCTTCGGGAAATTTAGAAAAATTTATGGTGTTTTTTATCTATATTCTGCTATACAAGAGCAACAACCCGTCGAGAAGTTCTTGGCTCTTTTACTTATTCTGTGCGTCGATGAATGAGCAAGTCAATCGGTCAGTCACAACGGCGTAGTATGTACAGAAATTACGAAAATCTAAATTTATAAGACGTCCTCAAATTCTTATTTTTCAAATTATTTTCTCAAATAAAACGAATTAAGCCCTTCCAAAATGCAATAAATCTATCTCTATCCCATTCACAGGTAAACCAAAGTTCAATAGTTCAAATATTAGAGATATTCATTAAACAATATGAAAGAGAAAGTAAAAACAAAACATAAGGGAAAGTCTGTTAGATTTATATTATGATTTTCACTACTTTAAGAAAGTAAAATCTTCAAATCCATTCCCTTTTTGCGCAAAAATACTAAAGATTTGGACAATTGTTTCAAAAATAACAAAGAGAGATAAGAAAAGGAACTCTCTCCCAACATAAGTGTATCAACACTTAAAACCACATGAACAAAATGGGGTAAGTTAATTTACAGGTGTATATTATAGCGTATCATTGGATCGTCAGACAGGTAAGAAATTCTGTATTCGAAGAAATGTTACAAAAAAGACTGTTCTAGGGAGGCAAACTGTTCATTCGCTATCAGAGGTTATTCGCCAAGTCTATTTAAATTAATCTTAACAGGATTCATTGCATTTCTTTTGGTGTATCTGAGAGTGCCACTGTGTGAAATCCGCGAAGATATAATGCTGTGTACCAATATGGGTAAGTTAGATATTTATAATAGGTTGTAAGTTTTCCATTATTTTTGAAGTATTGTCCAAAGAGCGAGAGAATGCTGCGTACTCTAGAAGCACGAGAAAGCGCATCCTGATCGCCAAGACATGGTGGAGTGGCGAAGTGAACGCTCCGCGTTGAGCGAATGCGTGGGTGGAGGTAGAAGCGTGGACCCGCGATCGGCACGCACTCTCGTTAGCGCGTAATGAAATTCCGAAACCATCCTCGTCCTCACGACACGCCCTCACGCGCTGTCCTCGCGTTTGAATGCGCAGGAATGTGGCGGTGCGACGAGTGTGGGATCAAGCATTCCTTCGTACACTGGGTCCTCTTTCTGAGCCGCTCGCAGCCGTAGATATATGAGTCCAAGACTTCGATTAAGGTACCACTAGCTTAAGAAGAATTGAATCACTGAAATATCTGAAATCGGCATAAATAAACGAAGTAATGTGTACATATTTCGATTTCAACTTGAAAAACATTCCTCGCCGGCGAAATAATTGTAATTATAATTGATTGCGTCTTATAGACAAAACGATTATCATAAAAAAAAGACCAACTTTTATATCACGAAAGTGACAAAAATTTTCTTTGATTAGGAGTAAATTTTCCGTTGTATTTTTTACATCAATTTTACATATAGTGTTATCTATTCCGTTAATATCTAAAATGGTAATTATAATAGTAATTCATGAATTAAGATGTATTAAAAACTACGAATCGTTAATTACACCGTTTAAATTAAAACAACGTATTTGAAAAATTGTCTCCAGTTTGACTTGAGTTCTCCAGTTTGGTGATCATTTTCATTGAACAACTTTCTTAACTGTCCGAGAAAACAAGACAAATTACGTTCCGATTTTTTCTAAATTAATTTATAACTCGTGATAGTTTTATACTAATTTCTTTAGAAATTACGTGGTGATGTGTTTAAACTGCGTTTGTTCAGAGGTTTCATCCATAAGAACCTGTACTAAAGATGGTTTTATTCAAATATTAGCTTCACAGGGTACAAAGTTTACTAGATGAGTTGATAGATAATAGTTTATTCTTCCATTTTTTTAATTAATGACTTTTGAAAAATATCGCCAGGTCACTCATATTACCTTAAACGTCTTGTAACAATGACACGTATGTGAGCAAGGTATTGAGGATTCTTATACATAGTGGACCATCAAAGAATTAAAATTGATATAAAGTATCAACACTATCATAAATGTATCGCATTTTCTGGAGATATTCTAGTTTGGCAGTGTTATGCATTAATAGGCAAAACGCCATTTCTAATGTGGTTTAATTAAAGCCAAGACAACGATGGGAAATTATCGGAACTATTAGACCTAATTGGATTTACATTAATTCATTTTGAAATGTCTTGATTTTCGTCGGTTTCGTATTTTGCTGATTGTTTCTGAACAGATTATCGACGTATCACTGTATTTACTTCCAAGATATCAATTCGCTCCAACTATCTTTCTGAGTAAAAAAATACATTCTGTTTTTATCAGCGTATTTTACATGCCAAATACTGATAACAATTGGACATTACCAGACCAGCCATTATGTGATAATTGAGGCTTTATTACACAGATAATTAAAATTCTACAACTTGGCCTTTACGAACCTATCTTATAAACAGTTTCTAAGACAATGTTGTTCATTTTAGTACACTCCGAAACAGATACCAAAAACACAATGAACATTTCAAAAGGACCTTCGTTTAAACAGTTCACTTCCTGTCTCGATTCTTTGGCAATGAGACGAGCCTTGAGTCAATAGACCCATGTCGCAAAAGCAAGCTGACCAAAAGGATGTTTCTGTCATCCCTTTAAGATTTGTTTACTTATAATTAATTTTCAAAGATAAGTTTCACAAAATTCACTGCGAAGTCAGATGCACATGTCGATGATATGTCAGGCAACAAGTAAAACCTAAGAAAATTATTTCGTGGAACATAACCGAAGAAAACGAAAATTGAGGTACTCTGTACTCAATGTTCTTGATACATCGTCATTCATACTGATAAAAAGGCTGTGTTAAAATGACACATCGGCGATTTCCTAAAATTTCATATTTTCCAATAATGTGTATGAGTACTAGAAATGTATCGACATATTTATAAGATCAGTTGAATTTGTTACACCTCTCTCACTGTACTCCGAATCAAGCATTCATTTCCATGTTTAGTTCTCGAGGTGTGTGTTTACATACCGTGTAAAATGGAGAGGAAAAATGACGTGTTCATTCCCTAGAAACCACCATTCCTTAATTAAATTATTCTGTTGGATACCATTCCTATTTTCCTAGTGTGTTTATCACATCACCGTAAACAATGTTGGCTCTCAAAAAGTGTAGAGGTTTTGCACATCGACGGATATTCATTAACAGTTGTCAAAGGTCATAACCATAATAGTTAACGGCACTGTAGAATCTTGTTTAGAATTCATATTGTGCTTTAGTATGTGGAAATCTTATTAAGCGAGAAAGATGTACTGGTGATGATCTATCATGTCGAATTTCAGCAACTTATAAACAAAATGATATGGACTGGAATCGACCGCAAGGAAACGTATCCTGGTCGGAAGACCTTGCTGCATAATCAAAGGTTTATGAATTTTTGCACATTTAATATAACTGGTAATTATCCCTATTATGGAACTTCACCAATATTCAATAATTCATAAATACAAGTACAAATCATTTAATTTCATAAAAATTAATTTTGCGAATACACAACAATGTGTTTTCATGATTTTTTCTCTGTTTATACGGCAACAGGTACATCACACTCAGTTAACTGAAGTGTAATAATAAAGGAATTACTCTTTCAAGAGAATTTGCAATATTACTTTTAGACGCAAATACATCGCAGTGGTACTATTGATTATGTTAGTTACGTGCTCTCCACTGATTTGAACCAGTAAGGTGAAAACTTACGTTTCACAACGAACTATGAAAAATTGCAACTCGGAGACATTATTCTGCCTATTATAATATCGAACGTTTTCCCTTCGACCGCGGATCCCGCTTGAGAAGGACAGGTTACTCCCAAAGAGGTTTTAATGAGCACACTTGGCTAACTCACCACCAGATAGAAGTGTCTGTTTTAAACCTTCACTCAGCCACAATTTAACTTTTCAATGACAACACAACGTACAAAGCTAGTAATGTTTTGTTTAGCGAGATGAGTTGAGGTTATCTTAATATTTTCTTCCATAATGTGATGATTGTTCTGTACCTATTTTTCTTGATCGAGTTTGCAGTTTTCCATTTTCTGGCACGTACATTCAATACCCGGTTCTTCACTACCCCAAAATGATTTTAGTCCATTTATTCAATTGTAACACATTTTACTCCAATATTATCTTATTTACAACATTCAACAAGAGTCGAGTTCTATTGTTTCTCACATATTTCACATGACATCACAATTCACAACAACTTAGCAAAACTGTCTATCCCAAAGAAGCATGAGGGTGATGCTGCTTTATGAAGTAAGCATGATCAGAGATCGAAACCAAATCCTTGTGGAGTAAACTCCTGTAGCGTCGGTATTACATGACCACATTGTCTTTTCTCAAATTTTCTGAAGACTCTTAACATGTATGTATTCGTTTACCAAGGTCTCGCCACAACTCTCAGATTCTTTGGTGAGGATTTAATGAAACTTCTGGGAAGTTTATAAAGAAATTTCACCACAATACACAACTTTTCACAATACTTCATCTGCATGACCTCAACAATTCAAACCTTTTTAACATGGCGCGGAATGAACACGAAATAAATAAATCGACAAGCGTTTGTCTGTTGTTTCGTCAACGTTCAGGAAGTGAGTTTAATAATGGAAAGTGAAATGCGCCAAAGCGATAACTTTTCATACGTTGTTACACTGCTATTGTAATATAAAAAATGATCATTATAGTTTACTATTAGACTAATGCAAATATTTTTAAACAATTAATAAAATATTAAAATTAAAATCAATATTAAATATAATTTTTCAATTTTTATGTGACGGTCTCCTACTTACACCGGAGATCTTATTATCCTCCACGTGAGTTAGGATAATCTTTATGACAAATTATTTATTTTCTTACATAGTAAGATAAAACATTTGTGCACGTATTCAACGATCACTATGTTTTTAATTTCAAATAACTTTCAATTCTCATTCAGAGACGTTTAAGAGAGGAAAATGGTTCTCGTCAATGAGTAAGTAGTAGGTCAATGGCTTGTCGCGAGTGTATATACTTACCTGTGTGAACCTCACACGCGCGAAAAGCTTTTAAGATATATCAGTCAACATATTATAATTTACCTATAACTATTTCTGTGATAACTTTGCAACTTTCTTTTATTAGGATCCACCCATGCGAACTATATCCACTCACAAATAACATTTAATATTGCCCCAATAAAATGCTTTACTAATTTTTTTCGTTTCAGTACAATATATTTATTTTATTTTAGTAAACGCAAATAAAAGCTTGAGATAAAAAAATTTACTTTTAATTTTATTGCCCTGTTTTGTTAAAGGTAAATTTTCCTCATTATTGGTAGGTCTTTTTTTTTTTTTTTTTTTTTTTTCCCGTNTGTCTGTCTGACTGACTCAAACACTGAATATATTATGAATGTCCAACGTCAACAATAAAGACAAAAATTTGAAATTTTCGAAATAAATTACACTGAGTATTCATGTGCAAGACGAAACAATTCTCAACCGTGGAGGGATATAGGAGTAACATATTTGTGTGTTTCCTATACTTGAAAAGATGTATTGACCACCAGTTAGCGAGTACATTCTTTTAATACAAAAAAACATAAAGGCTTTGAATCTTTCAAATTTTATCGGGATATTAATGATTGGAAAATGAAAGTGGTAAAAGATGATAACATCTTCACAATTTTAAAGCATATGCAATACATGTTTTTTCTTGAATACATTTTCCTCCTTAAGACATATTAAATTATCAATTTCTTACAATCATTGAATACTTTTCGATATTTTGCTGAGTTTTCATGTTACTGGTATGCCACTTTTGCGCACAGTATAGCGTTTCATTTGAGACATTTCTCTTTGAGAAAACGATAACATAGTTCATACACGTATGAAAAAGTACTCTTTTTAATTTCCCACAATAGAAGGCGTGCTTTCATTCGACATTCCACGGTTTGACACATTCTCTAATAATATGTTTAATCCTTTGCATTTTTATTTAGAATAATATATCTTTGGTATTTCCGTTATAACTAATAAAGTTCGGTAATCCGATACAATCGTTAATCCGGTACGGTCTTGATGTCGATTAAAGAACATAACTGTGTGAAAAAATGAATAATGACAATTAGAAACATTATGCGATATTTCCTAAGCGTACCCACATATGAAGAGGATATGTGACAACGACGGCCAGGCTTCTGTAAGTACCATAGGAAATAGTGTGATGTTGTAGAAGGAGAACTTATGGTGTAGTGGTAAAAACTCCGAAGATCAGAGCAGAAGATGGAGGTTACGATTATAGTTTTGTCGCCATTTTCTCTAGGCTATAATACAGGATTTACGAGGATGCAGTTTTGTAACTTATATCTACAAGAATTTAAAATTACGAGTGAACGTAGTTCTAAAACGTAAATTATGCAGAGCAGACACCCAATACCCACATAACACGTTATTAAGATCCTCACTGCTCTATCTATATGGGCACCTAATGAAGGCTAAAATCTGAGAGTAAAATATTATTATTTATCGTTATAAGTTTGTCAAATTTTATAACTTAATAAGATAACAATGGTAGACCTAAATATCTCCACCATTATAAATATTACTGATCACAAGTGCAAATCAAAAACTGAGTGGGGCACTCTTCAGAAAAATTACGAAGCAAACGAAATTTCAAAAAATGGAGTAGCGTCGTGGCTATCATTCCAAACAAGTCACGGATTCCCACATTCACGATGCGACATCCTCCATTTCCGAAAAGAGCCCTTCGTACCAGCATTTCCGCTCTGTACGAGGCACGCTCCGATGCTGCAAGAAACGAATCTAGCTTTGGGCGTTGCACAGTGCGCTATGCTCATTAGCGTCTGTGAGCGAACTACTTTGCCCTGATCATTCGGAGACCCGTAAATTTCACTACGCTCGCTCCTAGCACAGCACCGACCGACAAAAACCAACAGACCTCTCATCATCAGAGTGAAACGTTTCCCTTGTTCCTCTCAGCACGTTGTAAAGGGAAGGAATTTGCTTCTGGAGCCATAAGGCGACATCCGGATATCAACGAGAGGTACAAATAAAAATAGTGGATTTTTACATGCTTCACTTCAACTGCGTATGACCATGTGGACAATAAATTAATTTACAGCTGTCCAAAGGAAAACCGGNTCTCTGTCCAAAGGAAAACCGGAGAAAAACCCGGACCAGGATGGAGTTGTAACCTCGTTAATATTTAAAAAATATGGTTACGGCGTTTATTTTGTAATTACAAATGAGCGGTAACTCAGAAGTACATGAGGTAAGTGCATTCTCGGAGACTCATAATGACTTACGACAACTTGTATTTAATTTGAATTTTAAATCAAATTATAAAACAAAGATACATAATAAAATGTGGAATTAAGGTTCATTTTAACTCCAGAAAGTAATCCTTGTAATGATTCCTCCATTTTCGTTACGAATGACGGAAAAAGAAGGGATATTCACAAAACATGTTACTATTTAGAAACAATATAAATCGATACATTAAATCATTGTGCGAACACTCGTGCACTATTGTTCTTTACGTTGAAATCCTAATGGAACACCATAGAAAAATTGAACTCTGTATAATAATGAAAACTCTGTGCTTAAGAACTACTATTGTTTTCGTTTCTGTCTTGCAAACTAGCGAATCCTCGTGTCCACGATATTTGGACTCTGCATTGGGAATTTACATATGCAGACGTTAGCCTTTCGAATACAATATACCACGCAGAGGTCAATGAGTATAGAGCTGCGCGAGCAATTTCAGCCTCAGAATTCTCACAATAGTCGTGAGTTGGCCAAAGCGAAATGCATGGAGCGGGTTCCGGACGTCCATTGTCCATTGGCCACCGCAGCCGGCGTTGGTCCGCTGGGGAACCTCTGCCAAAATGGGTACCCACTCCTTCGCTTTTCGTAAAAGCTCAGATTACGTCACTTTGGCTCCACTGCGTACGTCCTAACTACGACAATCGAAAGCCCGAAGGTATTGAAGTACCCTGGGGTACGCCTTTATTGACTGCTTTTCAAATCCATGTCAAATAACGGGAATGAGTACAAATAAACTTTCAGTGGAATCATCTTGCCCCTAAAATAACAGGATATGTTTATTCACTTTCGATGCAAGATTCATCTCATACACGAATATTTGTAAATAAAAGAGCAAATTTATTTCAGTATTGTAATTTTCCGGTCATAAATGTACTGGTTCTGTTTATAAAATCTCAAAACTACAAGTATAATTATCATAATCGGGAATTGATAATACACATACGACTGAATCGTAATTGATAAAAATAATGAAAATTCACTTGTTGCAAAGTTATCTAAAAATTTAATTAAATAAATAACGTCATACTTACGGCCTTTTATGGACGAATAATACATATTTGGTAATATTTGTCCATGTAAATCTATCATTGTTTATTTAATTTGATTATATAATGGACAGTAATTGTAGTAGAATTTATCTAAACGTCCATTAAGCAATTATTCCGGTGTAAAAATACTCTAATTTTTCTAATATGTTGGATTAACATGCACTTTTATACTGTAAGAATTATTTAGACTCAGAAGCCAGTACATCCGTCATTGCACCTAAATCTAAGTACGTTCATTACGCCAGAAAACGAAAAAATATCACAAACAACGCAATATTAACTACTACAATCATGTAAGAACCCTTTTTATTTATAATGCTTTATTTCTAACTGAACGCAACACTGGCACGGTTGTGTACCTAGCCCCGTCCTGGTTCGGGTTTTTCTACGGTTTTCCTTCGGGTTGTGGCGGATTTTCCATACGCGGTAATGTCAATAATACTTTTGTTATCATTAATCTCGAATTTTTACTGCACTTAATATCTACAATTCATTTTGGATAACAATGCGCATTTATTAAACAATTACTATCGTAGGTATTAAATCCGCCACTGCACTTGAGACCTTTATCGGAATTGATGAAATGGTCCCTATTTCCGGAGAGTAACTTAGTTTATCATCTCCTTCGAAGCCATATGCAGTTTGCAACTGATTTTTTTTACAACAAAGAATATTTGTTTATTTATAAGCAAATCCATACAAAATCCCGTAAAGTGAAGGCAGTTATGCATAAAACAGTAGTGCTATTTTATAAGTATACAATTCTGAGTTCATAATTACTGTGTTATTCTCAAACAAATATTGTCAATTGTTTATCGTTTATTCCAGGTAATTTTATCCCGAGACTTCTGAGATTCTATCCTTGATTAAGTGACATCACGAACAAACAAGAATCAGGAGGAGGGACTCATCGCATGTAGTGTCACTCGACTTCAAAACTTGGTCTCCAGATAACACTTAGAACGCGCCAACGTTCCAAATCGATTAAAAATTTTATATTTTTCTGTTATTAAGAAGTAACTTCGCAGATTTTAAGTCACTGCTTTGAGACAATAAGAAAATAGACCATAAGAATTTTATTTCTTCTTTTGGTGTATGAGTGTGTGTGCAAATAAATAAAATGTCAAACCTACTATACTCAGGTTTACAAATTGTAAATTACAATGTAGAAAATATACAATTTAGTCGGTAAAGCTGTATAACGTGGGCCAAAAATAGTTTGTAGGGTTTTAATTGTCTATAATCCACTTTAATCTCCTACTTTATATTCCGATTGTTGTATCTGAATGTATTTTTATCTTCTTGATCCTCAGAAACAAAACAATTGTCTTGAAACGTATTCTCTGAAATATAAATTTGAAACTCGTATTTTATGCTCGTTATTAAAAAGTTCATCGGATTTTTTCAACTACTCTGTTCATATACGTTTCTTTAATAGTGATATACACTAACAATTTCTTGCAATACATCATCACAAACTCGTCTTTAGATGCATCAACACGTGTTCAGAGACAAAAGACCAATCACCAAAATCTTCCGATCAGAAAATATGAAGCTCCTCTGTGAAATATCGATATATTGTTACAATTATATGAACTAAAATACATTGTTGATTTGTTTGTTCAAAAACAAAAAAAAGTGTTTCATTCTATTAATAAACCAAGAAAATTTTCCTTTCAATATTAAAAATTTACAATATTATGGTATAATTATACAATATTAGAATAAATTCAACCACAAGGGTAAATACTAAGTAAAAACCTGAAACTAACACCTCAAAAAGAAATTGTTATTGCTCTCTTTGAACTGTTAACAAGAGTTCTTCATAGCACCGTGAGGTTGTTGCGAGAAGTAGCTTCCTTTCCACTGGTCAGGAAACAAATTTTCTAAATACTCAAGTAAGCACAAGAGGTAAAGTTTAAAAATATTTTGTAATTTATTGAATTGTGAAATAATAATCATTGGAATATACCATACATCTCTTGAAAGTTAAAAAAAAAGTCATACAATGTTAAAGTTTTTGTAAAATCAATTTTTAATGTCAGAATAAATGGGGTGAGTGTAGAGGGTTGCACCTGTCAAAAGATATGTTGGTGCGCTGTCCGTTCTCTAGATGCAGGTTTCTCATAATCAGCTCACTTTTGGGCATATTGAGGCATGTATTTACATGCTTATTGTATTACTTCATGCAATATACCTTAGAATTACAACTTCTTTACCGTATACGAAACTAATACATGATCAAGATAACCCCCCCAGGGGACTTACATCTAGTAAGTACGTGTTTGGCGAACACGGGGTCCCGAGCTGAGTCTGGCATTACTTCCACTTACTTGTGCCACGCTCCTTCCTTTCTCTTTCCTGATCTCCCTTGGTCACCTCTTGTTCTTTTCGATCCCGACGCCATTAAAGCTAGGGTATCTTTCATTTTCCTGCCTCGCCCCAGGAGACTAACATCTAGTAAGTACGTGTTTGGCAAACACGGGGCCCCGAGCTGAGTCTGGCATTGCTTCCACTTGCTTGTGCCATGCTCCTTCCTTTCTCTTTTCTGACCTTCCTTGGTCACCTCTTGTTCTTTTCGATCCCGACGCTACTAGGTTGCGAGGGCTAGGGTATCGTTCATTTTCTTCTTTCCTCTTCTTCTTCTTCTTTTTGTTTAATGTTATTAAGTAAAGTCATGAGATATGGCGAGATTTGAGTTTTGAGTTGTATTTCAGGAGGGTTTTTAGTGGGTATGGCTGAGTCATTCGGCGAGTCTCACACGCGGGGAGAGTCATGTTGGCTCTCCCTAGTGCGTAACTGCATTTTCCCTACCTGTACAAGTTTTCAGGGCTCTAATGACCTTTGATGTTAACGAGCCCTAAAGCCCCACAAAAAAAAATGATCATGATAACTGCACAAGTTTCTAAAAGCGCACAATATATGAAAACAGGTCCACACCTCATACCAGATAATGTGTGTCCCTGCATACAAAATGTTCAAATATTTTGATATGAAATTATTTACAAATATAACCCTATAAATACTTCGTTTACAAATTAAATCTAAGAGGAGTTTTTTCTGAAACTTTTCTGCAAAAATCACAAACTTCGAATACTTCGTGCACAAATAATTAGTGTGCGGAAGTGCCAATTATGAGATCCCAAATTAGGCAATCACTTTCTAGTGCCTGCACCCGCATATTGCTAGCGTTTATAAGTTTCCTAAAGGCATTCCATCATTTCATCATCAAAGTGAATGATTCTAATAATGTAGAAGGAATCCTGTGCAGTAATTGAATTACTGGTATCGAAAGGGAAAAAGCATTGGATCATAGGGGTTCTACAAATACTGCAATATCCTGAGTACAGTTTTATCCAGAAACACGGTGAGTTGCTAAAACTGTAACTTCACATTTTCGTGAGACATGCATAATATGTGATAGATAATAACATATCCGAATAATATTCCGATATTTTCTCAGATTTTGCTCCGGGTAGAGGCGGGTTGTGTATCCGGGAATGTAATCTTTGTTTTGTTATATTGTATATAGAATTTTTATTGATTTTAATTGCTACGATTTAATATAGAAGTAACGAATAATTGTTAAATAACGTATTTAAGAAATATTAAATCCACCCCTGTCTTTAGGCCCCTACCACTACCGAGTACGATTAGCCTTGATCGAAATTGATGCGATAATCCTTTGGTTGTATCTTGAGAGTAAATTTCTTTATTGCCCCCCCCCCACGTGGTTATACAAAAATTATTACTATCATTAATTTATCATAAACATTTTTTTTCTTAAGTTTCATATTATAACAAAAATAAAACAACTAAGTTTCAAACACATTGACAGCTGAGAACGAAAACTGCTTATTATTATCGACGTTACGTATTAATATGGATTTAGAACTGAATATATTTTATGGAATTTGTTTGTAATAAGAAAGTGTGAGACAAGATTTTTTCAAAATAAAAATCATAAGTTCTCGACCTCTTGTTTATTTAACTGTAAGTACTTGGGATAAGGTTACAATTTTTTTAAATTCTGTTCGAACTTTCCAAGGTTTTGAAATTTGTATCATCATCTAGTTCAAGGGTTACTTCAGAATTATGATTTTTGTTTCACACATCCTCCAAGCACGCAAGAGTTCGAAGAGAATTTTTTGAGAATATTTAATTGTGACCTAATACCAAGAAATTACAGTTACTGTAGTACTAGTGTAGGTAGAATTAAATCCCTAAAATATTTTAAATTGTCATAAATAAACAGAGTAACATGGACTTATTGTGACTTCAACTTGAAAAACATACCTCACCGGTCATTAAAATTAAATTATTGTAATTATAATAGGTGTATTACTTGCGTCTTATGGAGAAAACACTTATTTACAAAATATGACCAACTTTTAAATCAGGAAAGTGTAAGTTTACTTTTACTTGTAGTATTTTTACGTCACTTTTATCTACAAGTCACTGGATATCTGAGAAAGATATTTCACTTTATCGGAGGTGAGATGCATAAATCTCGAAACCGTCGCGCTCGGCCGCCAGGATTTTACACTCTCTTATGTATTTTAACCCAGTCAAGCGACTTCTTGAATATTATTTGTACTATATTACTGACTGGCAGATACAAACTAAATATTTTTCTCTTCATTATAATTCATTTTGTTGCATTGTATAACAATTACAATAAAAATAAAGAAAACAATTATACAACTCTATGATTTGACTAACTTGTTGGAGTGCTGGCCCCACCTTGAGAGTTATATGATAAAGTAGAAAAACTCAAAATCACGATAGTTTGCCTAAAATTATTCAATATGGCTGCCCTAAACAAATTGCCAACCTCTGCGAAACAAATCCTTGAAACTCATTCGCGTGCCGGGAGCGGTCCACGTCATTCTCATCAGCTGATAATGTAAGGTTAAAGCGTCCCGCTACATCTTGCTAGAAAATTTTCAGGAAGAGCGTGGTCACAAAGAATTTAAGTAACATCCAAATAAATAGTAGTTACAAAAGCGACTATTTGCTGTAAAGAAATACAAGTTAATAACAAACAAAGACACAAAGTATTCGTTCCATGCAGAAAGTACAGAACAGCGTCACAAGAGCAAGTGAATTGGTGTTCGTGGTTGGCAAAGGATTCAAGTTCGAATGCCTTGCCAGCTGTACCCTTATCATTACTCTTATGGACGACGGCGAAGTAGAAGCGTTGGCTACATTGAGTACAGGTCATATACCAACATCAAACCAGTTAGACTGAAAATAAATAAATATACAAATAATTTATTGTCAAGAGAGCTGGTACAAACCGCGAATGACCACGTTGAGGACAATAAAGTAATTTACTGCGACTAATATACAATAAACTAATAAACACAGTGCGTTTCCGTTCATGATTTTTTTTCTTCTGAAGTTGAATTTCTCGAGGCAAAGTAAGATGACTGTGAGTTATATGTTCGTGGTCGCACACGTATTGTTTCAGGGTTAAGAAACAGAAAAAAACAGCGAAACGCCGGACGTGCGAAGGAGCTGCGAAGGAAACTTTCCGAGTACAAGAGAGAAACACGGGTGGAATTTCTCCTCGCGAGCAGAAGGCATAACCACAGATTCCGAACCACCGCAGCAGCCACCACGCCTCCAACCCTATTCGAGCGCGTTCACTCTCAAGTAGATGGTAAACAGGCGAAGTTAGCAATGCACACAAATTACGGTAAGTTAACACAGAGATAGGAATTCATTACTCTCTTCAAACTAAAGTTACTTTATCGCGGTGGCTGCTGCAGCGTGCTGCGGGTTTATCAACAGAATTTGAATCATGGACCAAGTTTTGTACTCTTTTTCGTGTGGATTCGTTCTACATTAAATATCGTTTTTCTCCATAAGGCAAAGTTAAAAGGATTTATTTCCATATAAGAGTCAAGAGTCAAAAGTTATATTTTTTCCTACAATCATACCAGAAATTGGTCAAATGAATGAATAGCAACATATTTCTCACATTTTCTGTAAAGTTAAAACACAAGTTAAAATTAAATTCCTTTGAAAATTAATTAAGATGAATTTTTTTATCCCTATACAGTTTTAAACCTCGCAAAATAAAAGGAAAATTCTCGAACTAAAATAATTCAAAATAAATGTAATTTTAAACAATGAACACTTCATTAAGTTAACGACTTGAAATACACACATTAAAGAGAAGTTTCATTTCAATCTAGTTTATAGACTCTGCCAAAGTTTTTTACATAAAACAATATCATAGCAAAATATTAAATCATATTTGTTCTATCCTATGTAAACATCATTGTAAGTTTTAACTCTCAACTTCCGAGTACCTACTAATGGGAGAATGTTTGCTACGTCAACAGCCAGGTGAAAATTGCGACGGCCCGGGACTCGAACCCGGGAATTCCTGCACTGGCCGCAGGTGTGCTATCCACTGCACCACCCGCCTCGACTCCCAAGTCCGTACGCAACTTCACCGGATCAGGGTGGTGCAATGGATAGCACACTGCTGCCAGAACAAAAGGCCCGGGGTTCGAGTTCCGGTCCGTCGCAATTTTCACCTGGCTGTTGACGTTGCATCATTGTAAATATTGGTAAATCTGACAAAGTAATGAAGAAAGAGGCTGGGTCTGTAAAGGTAAAAGCACAGGGAGGTCATGTGTTGGTAACGAGAATGTGGACCAGGTTTGAACTCAAAGAGAAGAACTGCACTGGGAACATGACAAACAACTGTGCGGCGAGTACTGAGAAAACGATTGAAAATTAAACCTTACGTATTGCATTTGCTTCTTACGGAATTTAAGTTTTACTTCTTACGGACAACATACAACGATATGGTTTTCTCCGAAAACACCAGAAAAATGTGAAAATGGGAATGATTTTTTATCACGCCTTGTTTCCAGTGATGAAGCCCTTGAACACTTCACATCAAGGTGAAAGTGAACCGACAAAATGTACGGATTTGAGGCACTAACAACTTACACAGTTGCAACGAGTTCGGTAAGAACTCGTCTATCGTCTGGATATTATCCACGTGGCACCAGGAAGTCATATACAACATTTGTAATGCAATAAAAATGAAAATATTTGAGTTTCTCGTGAGTGTACGTTTGAACGTGACAGTACTTTCAAATACGTACAACATTTTGTTAGGCACGCATCATCATGGGACTCCGAGTCTATTCTTCAGATATGTAAAGGCACAAGAATAATTCACAGAGATATATTTCATGGACATCCGTATGATGTACAAGATTTTCAACTTAATTTATTTTTTGATCGATAAAAATATTCGTCGCCCCATCTCTGGGAAAACGTAAAATAATTACTCTTTATCTCCCAAAACTCCAGAGCACGTTCCACGATTAATGCAGAAATCGGGGATCCTATCTATCACATAGACCTTGTGATGGTGAGAAAAAGCTCGAATTTCATTAATACTTAATTTCATTAAGATTACTATTGCACATTTGAATGTTATTTCCACAAAGAAGAGTTGCATTTTCAAGTACCACTGCCTTTTTATAGAACTATTGACTAAATATTACTTGATTGCGTTACTTGAAATTAAATATCTTAAAGGAATGTGAGGTTTGCTAATAGATATACAATACACGGGATAAATATGTTCTAAAAATATTTCAGAACATATCAAATTTTAAAGACGATAATTTAAAAATAAAAATTAATTCATGTTTAGTTCTCTCCTTAACACGTGAAACTTCTTGCACTCAAAAAAACATCAATACAGATTGATAAAGGACCTATCATAATTACATAACGCAACCTACGGGGGAGGGGGAGCGACAGTGGGTTCCAGGATTATTATCCTTGGTGTCACGTAACTTTTTCCAGGGTGCTTTTAACCGTCAAATTTGCATCTGTAATACTTGTATTCAACAGAATAATTAGAGTCAGTGTTCAAAATGTGGTCCTAAATTTTCCAAAAAGCAACAAAAACGCTTCTTAGTGGGGTAGGGGAAGCACGGTTAATGTTACATAACTATTGGAAGGAAATCATTACTAATGCGACATGGAGGGGAGAAAGGTTAAAAAAAGTAATTCTTACGTTACTTTATTTATACACGACCTCTTTATAAGTCTCGAAGTATTTAACAACTCAGTGCTGACGCTGAACACATCATAAAAAACAAAATTCAATATGCTTCACAAAAAAAAATCCGCTTCCTATGTATCGAGGACCGAAGAAAGAAAATCTAATTTGAGGTCAGTATAAAAATATAAATGTGCACCCAGTTCTATCTTTTAATAACATTTTCGGTACAAAGTTTTATTAAAATAAATTCAAAGCTGAACTATGCTTCACAATTGAAGGAAAATGAAATGAGATAACATCATTGGAAGTCAGTTTACTATTTTCGAAACACCCGAGCATATTTACAGAAAATAATTCTCCATTTTTTTCTATTCTCTTTCTGACAGCCGCACTTTATGCTTAGAGATCTGAAACTTACAATAATGAACAGAATACCCGCAGACATACACGTCTGGGATTAGAAGACTTTTTGAATCAGAGGTCACTAACCTTTTATTCCTGAAGAACCACTCGATTCGTTTTAAATTCCTTGAGCTCTATTTTTTTAAAAATAAAGATGAGCATGTGTGGCAAATAACGGCTACAGAAATATAAATAAAAAATAAAGCTCTTATTTAACAAAAGACAATGACGTTTTATAATTATAAATAAATTCCAAGTTCTTATTTCATCAAATATATCCATTCTATTGNATTGGATATCAACTACATCAGTACTTTTTTAATTTTATAGTTTCTAAAATATGATTCCAAAAACTTAAATAATGTAATACTATGCCTCAGCGAACTAGTTTCTTTGACAGATCAGAAATAGAAATTAATGACCACATTTTTCTGCCGACCACAAGTAGTAAGTGGACCACCGGTTGGCAACCGTTGCTTTAAAGTACTGATACCCAAAAGTGGTCTATATCGACCACTCAGGGGTCGACTATGACCTACAAGGGGTCAATATCAGCCAAAAACAAAATTGTGGGTCCATGAGATGTAAATGGGGGTCCACGATAGCGAATCTCATTAAGAAGGTCGTGACCTTAATTTTGGCTTTCTATGAATGGAATAATCCACATACAGTGTATGTATGTCATGTCAGCTATTTATCCCCTATTATGGAATATCGCGAGGAAGTTTTTAATTGCTTTTCCATCTTCATACCTGGTGGAAAGAAGTTTCAGCGCGGTTGCCAATCTCTTAACAAACAAAAAAAAACTGGGTATCACTGACCGAGGGGATTTTGGATTCAAGCTAACTAAACTGATGTCAAATGTTGAAAACAAATAATTAAAGCACCAGGTTCATCTCTCCCTCTAAAAGCATTAATTTTTGCTCAGTTATTTTATGTAATAGATACTAAATTTTAATTTGGTTGGTTTTAATTTGAATTTAATTAGTAAATGTTTAAAAAGTAACATGTGTTTTTAATATTTTTCACATTAGTTGGAAATTTAAATCCTTCGAAGTGAGTAGTACTATACCAGCCGTCAAAAATATATTTGAAACTGATGAATTTGCAAAAATTCAATATTAGATAAACAGAGGGTCTACCCAAAACCAAAAAGCATGGCAAGTGGTCCACGAAACAAAAAAGTTTGGGGACCTCTGCTTTAAAGCATGACTCGCTGTGCGAAGTGTTTGCATAGAAAACATCAGAGGTCTGTTCGCGCGCCAATGGTGTCACAATTTTCTGCCTATGTCGTGGGCTCTTGCGTTACATCGGCTCCAGCGAGCGGTCTGGGCCAGCAAGAGACGACATAGAATGCGGTTGGACGGTGAGGAGCGGGGCGAGGTCAGTCCCAAAGTGAAACGCCATACGTGGGTAATACGTGTTTAATACTCACTGATTACGAGGTTCGAAGGCAGACGGTATCGGCGTCGTTGTGAGTGGTTCTAGAGCGGACGCTCATGACGTAGCCAGCTCGGTGGTCATGGCAGCGGTTCTCTGCGGGGTGGCCGGACAGGGCCACAGAGCGGCGTACAGTGACGTCGTGACAGCAAAATGATACGGCAAGATGAGAGTGCCAAATGAGAGTGAACGTGTCTTCCTTCGAGACTTCTATATTCTATCTAGTCCGCGTCACGGTGCCCTACTAAACTCGATACCACCTGCCAACGTATCTGACCTCAATCCGAAAGTGCATATGTGAGCTTCACAACAATTCCCCCTTCCTCCAAAAAAGAGAAGATGCCGGGTAATGTGAAGCCACATATGTACTAACTGTATACCAATATTACATTCATTCAAGGACTAATACTAGTAACAAAACACAATAATAATATTTTTTTTTATTACAATCTTCGCCCGCGCTTTAAAATCTAATGAAAAGGAACATATATTTTTAATTGATAATTTTTGATATTTCTTAGTGTTTTATCAAAAATACATATTTTGTGATTTCGACCTGTTCCTGTTACCCAAACACCAAACAAAATATACTCTTATTATTTTAACCACTTTTTTGTTTACATTCTCCAACAACAAATGTTCTGCCTCTTTCTTTATTTACACATATATAACTCCTCAATCACCACAGTAGACAAAACAAATTAAATAATAATAATAATAATTTTAAAAAACAACACAGAAAATAACAATATGTACAATGTATTCTTAAGCTATTTACAGATTTGTGAATAGTGGTGTATGTACTGGAGCTGGAGCCACATTAATCACTCACAATGGTATTGTCTCTTGTGGTTTCGCTTTGTTTTTTCGACATTTCCTTATCCCCCAGCCCAGCATTATACACACCACTATCCCTATGACGAGATAACTACTCCCCGTGGTTATCTTCCATGTGTTTTTTTGTTGTTTTTGAAATGTTCCCACACGAACACATGTGTTTTAATCTCTTCTATCGGTACAGACGGCACTTTGTGAGTGTTTTTACTTTTTATAGATTCGAGCAGTCCGTCAAGTACTTTATTTTCCTGCTTGGAGAGGGTGGAAATATTAGTAACCTTCCAGTTCCAGGGTTGCACTGTCGATACCAATGATGGCATAAAATATTGTATATTTGAATAAACGGGGGAAAGAATTTGCGTGGGAGACTGACCCATACAACCGAACGGAAGAAAACTTCCTTCACGTTGTAATTTGATCCTAGAATGATGTTCCTTGCACGACACGTTCAGCCATATCTCTCTACTGACAGTAAAATACCATTTTCCTGGTTGTTCTCCAGATGCAAAAAGTTCGTAAGACGTTTTCGCCACGCCGATGTCGCAATATTTTTCCATCCGTTCCGTGTTATTCGTAAACGCCGCGATACTACACGACGGAAAAAAGGAGGAAAAAATAGGTCTGGAATCCGGGCACACTGTGACCGCTGCCTCGCGACAATTGTCCAGTGAATTTCTCTCCAGTAATAGAAACTTGGTGGCGTCCTTCGACACCGCCAGATAAGAAGAATCAGGTGTCCTGACTATACTACGACCTACCGACTCGCTCACCGTTGGCCACGCTAGAGCTTCAAACACCTTGAACTCTTGACCCCGGCCGAGTGGCAGGCTCAGTAGCAAGGAGGTACTCCCGGCACTATTCAGTACGCGCGCCCGCGATACCTCATAGACCGTTCGTAGACCCCACGGAATCCAATAAATTTCAACCCTTGTGATAATGACTCCGTGGCGGTAGTCAGAACGGAAAAAAGTAAAGGACTGATAATTTAAAAGGAGAATTTTCTCAGTTCAGCTATAGATATCTTGGCCATCGTTCCCTGCAACACGGTTCTTAATGAAGAAATATGCTGCATCAATGAGACATAACCCTCTTGAATTTTTCCACCGAGAACGGCCATTTCGCTGAACAGCTGAGTCAGTTCCTGAATGACTCGATGATCACCCTTCGCTGTCTCGTGCATTGTCTCTAAGATCTTTACCGTTGCCGATAACATATCGTCATGTCTCCCCAAGGTGGCCGAAATATTTGATAAAAAAGTGATTCGAGAGTCTAATGCTGCTCTAGTATCTGATTTAAAATTATTCAGCCGTTGCTGTAAATTTTGAATTTGCTCATCAGTGGCCGTTCCCGCGAGATAGTGTAACCCTTTCCCTAAAAGGTTAACTAATCCCCTCTTTTTCCTTATTTTATTTCTTAGAGCATTTGCTTGCTCTTCTACTCCGTTGAACTCGAAGTTAACTCTATCTCTATACTCTGTGATTATACTGGAGAACACTGAGTTATTCACTTTACTGCAGATCATGTCTACTCCTTCTGAAAATTGTTTTACTTGTTTCTGCACTTGTTCCACCGCACTTAACATTTCTGGTATATGCAAATCTAAATGTATTTCCCACTCTGCACTTGCTAATACAATTGTTTTCTTCGGGATAAATATAATTGCTACCACTTTGTTCCACATACACAAAAACACTATCACTTGACACCACCGCATTGTTTTGGTTTTTTACCTGCCGGATTCTAACTTAGTCCTGGTATACCTTTCTTCCTCCTTCTCCCACCCCTCAGATGAGCGTTGCGACTGTTCTCGTACGTCAGCTGGTCTCCTGCTGGCGGTCGGTGCTGCTAGCAGTCGCCGCTGGTGACTCTGTGTGCCTCGGCGCTCCGCAACTGGTTCAGCTTTGCTGCCTTGCTGCCTTGCTCTTCTGTTCGCGACCTGGCGCTGGTGTCCTCTGGTCCTTGCTGACTCTCACTACACAATCTGAAGATTATTACTTATGTCTCGCTCTGGGACGTAGGTTGTACGGCGACCTAATTTTTGGAGGACTTCCCCGTACATCCTCTATCTCCTCTCCCTGCGCCTCGTCTCGTTCCGTGACTTCTCTACTCTCTGGCAAGACAACCACAGGTACTTCGTCCTCCATACCCCCCCCTGGGATCAATAATAGATTCCGGTGATGCGGCCTTCCTTTGCGCCCCGTATACACATGCTCAATATCGAATGTGACGGGCGTTTTCACCCTTCTTACAACATAACGGCCCTCCCATCTTGGCATAAACTTCTTTGACTCCCCTGTTCCTAATTTGAAGTTCCGTAGTAATACCCATTGACCTTCAGATATCGGTAAGAGATATCTACTCTTATTTATTTTTTCCTTTTCTAACTGTGATTTATCTCTTTCCATTCTCGCAGACTCGTGTGCTATCTGTAAGTTTTTAATTACTGTATCTCCATAGGTCTGCTCGTCTCCATATCGCTTCGTGGGAAGAGGAAGTATCGTTTCCCAAGGAAATGTGAGCTCCCTTAATATCGTCATATTGTTCACTAAATGTCTAAACATGAAAGGCAACTGCTCAACCCAGTTTCGATCTGATGTAAATTTTATAAGATGTTTCCCCACTCCTGTGGAACCTACTCTCGCTCTCCACAACATAAAAATATCCCTAAATTTCTGCAATAAAGCTCCTAACAAAATAGGATTTGAAATCCTGGCTCGATTTGCTTTTTCCCTTTCGCGTTCTACATCCTGCCCATTAAAGCGATGTAGCAATACCTTTGAAGGAATGCATTTCTTAATTGTATACGCGGCGCTATTCCAATGTCTATGCTCTTTCGTCTTTCTTGCTGACGCTGCTGTTTCCAACAGCACGACTCGCGTGTCGCCGTCTGCTGTCGTAAGCCGCATACCCAGTGCTGGCATTTCTGGCTTTTCTCCTTTGTCTATCTATTGTACCTGAGTCTCCCCCGGACTAGTTAAAATTTCCAATATTCCTTGTTCTAACTTTTCTTGTATTCTAATCGGAGCTTCTGATGTTAATTTTATTCAATGTCTTGTGATTCCCGTACAACCTATTTTAACATTTCTTGACATAAAAGTATCCCAAAATTTCTCCACTAAGACCCCTAATTGATTGTCTGGAATTCTTTTCCATTGAAAATATTGCCACCCAATTACTTGGTATTCTAACTTGATTGGAAACGTCCCTACTGCTTCTCGTGTAACCATTATTTCCCTGAGCGGACTTACTATTTTAATTCTATTTTCTCCTTCCGTATTTCCTAAACCTCGCAACTCTATTATCTCACAACTTTGCCTCGGTGCACTATCCTCGTATTTTTGAATGATTCGTTTCTCAGCGGCTCCCTCGCCGTCCCATTTATTTAATAGCTCACCCAAGAATTCGTTCTCATTTATATCATTCGATCACTCTCGACCGACATTCACACTACAATTTTTCATACTTTCTGGCTCGGCTAGTTCACTCGAGGTACCCTGACCTGACCCACGGACGTCCCTCGTCCGCTCAGCGTCTCCTGTCCCCTCCCTGCCTTCCTGGCTGTGAAGTCCCGGCCCACAATACTTCAATAATTCAATTTCCGAATTCTCAGATTCACTCACTACACACACAACATTCATACAACAAACTTCCTCATTCTCAAATACACTCGACTTTTGCACTGGCTGCACTTCCTCATTAAATTCACAAACATTTTTTACCTGCTCTGGAAGTAATGGTTTCATTAATTTCTCATATTCACGCTTCTCCTGAACGCCCCAATCATCCCATTGTAACTGGTGCACACTCTCTTTTCTTTGCTCCCTTCCCAACTGAATTATCTTGAAAGGTTTTTGAAAACTTTCTGCAATGCCTTCTTCTATGTCACCGAAAAAATCCATTTCTTCCTTTTGAATTCCTATACCTTCTGCTACGTGTACGTTGGTGGTTACTTCATTTAATTCCTGCTCCGAACCAGAGGAAAACACTGACACTGTATGTCCTTCAGATAGTCTCACCTGTTCTCTCCCTGGACATATAAAACTATCAAATTTCTTAAAAAAACCTAATCCCAAAATTCCATCATGTGGTACGCAATTCAATAATTAATAATTCATGTTCATATATCCTCCCTTGAATATTCATTTCGACCCTACTCTGTCCCCAAACGTCTAAACCGTGTCCCGAAGCACTTCGAATTAAACTCCTATATTGTTGCAATTTCTGTTCATGTTTCGGAAATTTCTTTGCACACAATAAAGAAACCGAAGCGCCTGTATCAAGAAATTAATTTTTTCCCCAAAAATTTCAAAACTCAATTTCTGACCTGCTGGTTGTATCACGAGTACTACTTCTGAGCACCCCCGCCCACAACCATTCCTGACATGTCTTTTGAACAAGATACCGGAAGATGACCTCTCTGTTCGCACAGAATACAAAATTGAAAGGGGCACTCGGATATCTCGTGTTCCTTTCCACAAATGTTACAAGTTGGCGAGTCGATCTACACATACTCGCAAAATGCCCAAGCGCTTTGCACCGAAAACAGCGAACTTTCTGTCAGTCTTCAGCACTCGCTTGGTAGCGCCGCGTCGGCACATTACTCACTCCCCTCCCCCATGCCGGCACGCCCGCGCGTGGCCCTCGAGTGCTCTCAGTCGCCGCGACATACATTGCCTCACCCATCGCCGCATAGCCCCGTAAACATTGCTCCTCAGCTACTCCAAATGCCTCTGCTTGCAAAATGTTAATAGGTTCTCGTACTGCCACAAAACGTCCCAATTCAGACCTCAACCCCGCTAAAAATTGCGCTAATAACCGTTCATTAAAAATTTGTTCAATAATCTCCGAATCTAAATTTCCGTGTGTTTCAATGAGCTGTCTCCCGATCTTCCTGAGTCTCATTGAAAACTCCATGACTGACTCCGTCTCTGAACGCAACTCGAAAACACTTTTTCGAGTGCTATCATAGATACCTTCAGCGTAAACCTATTTCTGAGCTCTGTGCTAAACACTTCGTACGACCGCCAGAGATGCGGACTGCATTGTAAGAAGTCCCCTGCAGTTCCCGACAATCTGAGACATGCTGCCGCCTATGTCTGTTTTTCTGACCAATTGTTGAAGTGACTAATAATTTTGATTCTTTGGAGGAAAGTCTCGACCGAAATCTCATCATCCCCCGAAAAGCTCGGAATCAACATCACATGACTTGAAAATTCCTGCGTAGGCGTACTGAAGTTACCCGGACTCGGTTTCCCTTCCGGTGAACCTGGATTCTCTGAACCTTCTTTTTCCAAAACATTGACTGTGTGCCCCCAGTCTATCATCTTCCCATCTTTCCATCTTCCCGCCCTAATTCCCAGGCGAACGGCAATTCTATCCCAACCTTATTTCAACACTATATTGTTTTTTTGATCCACACACAATTCATTCCCAACACACCCCCAAAAGAAAACAAACTAATCAGAATATTAAAAACATTTAAATAACACAAAATCCAAACACCTAATATGACATCCCATATTTTTAATTCCCTTAATCAACTCTTTAATCTTATAATATATACACAGAACCCATATCCTACATAACCTACTCCTTATTCCCGCAACTGCTTCCTTATCATTTTAAAAGAACGAAGACAATTTTGACTGCCTTGCCAGTCTGCAGAATACGCATACTTACACACGCACGGCGTTTCCCGCTGAGACTGCTTGTCTTGTGGAATGTGGGTCGGTAACCTACTCCTCCGTTTGTGACCTAGTTACATTTGCTCGACGCCGACCTGCGATTCTCTTTTTTTTCGTCTATTTTTTTTCAATAAGACTGCTTGCCCGAAACACTTTTATTTTTTAATCTATTTTTCCTTCTCACTACATAATTACTCAAATAATACCCATAATACGTCATACTCATAATTCCCATTTTATTCCTTATTTACAACAAAAAACTACATATAATGCTCAAAATCTTATTCCAACATTAGAAAAATGCACCCCCAACAATGAACTCAAAACCCCACAGACAAGAAAAAATACTAAACTAATATATCGTAATGTACTCTAACCTTACACCCCCCAAAAGAATTAAAAGAAAAATATAACTGCTGTGAGATTTATTCAACCTTATTCTTAATTTCGTCCCGTAATTTCATCCTGTAACAACCGTATCTGCTCGTACGACATGCCATATATTGATCTAACTACCCGATGCACTGCAACGCCCCTATGCCCAACCGCCATAATCTGTGGTCGCAACGGAACACCTCTACCTCGCTGCTTATACATGACCCCAAGCTTATATTAACAACACAAAAAGAGAAACCCAAAGGAAAGAGAAAAAAATTCTACTGCTTTACTCTCGACGTCTCCCCCCCCTCCGTTCTTCTTCACAAGCCATGAAACCTGACCCCCCAGAACGC
>NNCF01129658.1:500861-518984 GCA_002313205.1 Laupala kohalensis
CGTGGGTAATACGTGTTTAATACTCACTGATTACGAGGTTCGAAGGCAGACGGTATCGGCGTCGTTGTGAGTGGTTCTAGAGCGGACGCTCATGACGTAGCCAGCTCGGTGGTCGTGGCAGCGGTTCTCTGCGGGGTGGCCGGACAGGGCCACAGAGCGGCGTACAGTGACGTCGTGACAGCAAAATGATACGGCCAAGTGAGAGTGCCAAATGAGAGTGAACGTGTCTTCCTACGAGACTTCTATATTCTATCTAGTCCGCGTCACGGTGCCCTACTAAACTCGATACCACCTGCCAACGTATCTGACCTCAATCCGAAAGTGCATATGTGAGCTTCACAACACCTATCTGGCTGCAGCCGCTCCTTGCCTTCGTTTCCACCCTCGGCAGTCAGGACACGTGTTTGCTTGCCTCCTCGCTCCGCTAATCGTTCACTGCTGGTTGCCTCCACGTGTGGGAGATTTCATGTCACGCAGTTGCTCCGTTTCACCTTCAGTCGGCCGTGTGGTGATACGAAGTGACTCATAGAAGGTTTAACAGATGTAGATTGGAAACTTCCGATATTATACTTCAATGTATACCACTTTTTTAATTAAAAAAAAGAAGAGTAGATGATTCTAAATGTATCCAGTTTGGAACTAGTTTTTATCACCCTCCACCAACAAATAATGGAAACATCCAAGCCTCAACTCAAAACTTGAACCTTAGAAAATTCAAAAGATATCTCTTTTGACTCCGCGATATGAATAGAGATATATACATGATGGTACATTTAAGTAAAGACATCAGAATATCTAAAAAACTAAGAGTAAAAAAAGAGAATATTCATATAAAAGTTTTTGAAAGGGCTATTTTCTCGAGCAAAAACTGGACCATCTACACTTTTCTTAAATAAGAACCCACATTACGTGTTGCAGATTACGATTTTACGTTACGTTTGCCACAAATATTTTCCCGGTAGATGGCGATAAAGTTGTTCAAATATTTTTTTCACAAAACCTCGAAATATACATATTTCTAAAATATGCGTGTTTAATATTTCAAATGGTACAAAACTGGGCCCCATTCACACCTTCTGTGATATACATAGATTTTTGATCAAATGTAAGAAACTCATGATGTCCCTACACTCGTACGAAAGGGAAGGGGCGAAGATGATAAAGGTAGTCGATTGTCGACTAATCGATATTGTAGAAAGTCGTGTATCGACTTCGCGCCGCCATTCTCTCCTTGAAGGGTAGCGGGGCCGGATTTAAAGTTTGAACGCTCCTAGGTCCAAAAGATTTCGCTGCTCCCTCTTCTTATCATACAATTTTCCTCAAGAAAATAATCTTTATTATGAGAATTTTATCGCATAATACACCACTCATGAAAGTAATTCTAGATTATTATTTTTTTGTATTTTTGGTGTAATAAGTAAGTTAAATAGCCCAACAATGTATTGGAGAAACGTTTAATCCCTTCGATAGCTACCATCTGCTAGTGACAGATTGTTTACTGGGAGGGCGGGGGTTGAGGTATGACAACTGCTGTAAACATTGGCATTGCACCAACGCCCGGCTCGACGTGGTCACAGCCAGTGCTTACATGCTGAGAGCCAAGCGTAAGGCTCGACCAAGCAGCGGCATTCGACGGACCTGAGTCACACGCTCTTTGCCTCTGTCTACGCCTCCTGTAAATCAACACGCAACTTCATTTATCAGTTATTTCAATTCTTTTGATTTTTAAACACTATACTCATAATAATCTATAGTTCGATAATAATTTGTACATGTACATTTTTTGCGTTAAATTACAAACAAATATTTTTTAGTGTGCGTGCCCCCCACCATCGTTCTCGACTGGTGACACCCTCTTCATGCATACTAATCTACCTCTGCTGCTTCTAAATCATGGATAGAGAATTAACTGTAACGAACAGTGTCCATCTCGTTGGATTTTGATCCTAATTTCCTCCCAGGTGCGATAGATTAGCGAGTGTACGAGCTGTATCTCCTTTGCTTATCAGTATTCAGAAATATATATCTACTTTTAAGCGGAGTTCCTCAAACTGACTGCTTTCTTGTTAGCTTTATCGGGGAATTTTACAAAATAATCGGTATAAGAAAGTTCACACATAAACTGTGATTATGATAAACAGAAATCATGATTGGCGTTGCCTCTGGAAGGTGTTTTATTTTAATATATCAGTAAGGAGGAAGAATTAAAAATGTTAGAAAAGTTAGCTACAGTTTAATTATATGTATAGATCAGCGCTGTCAAACTTATTTCGTGGGCCATTCTCGATCGTTCGGGCCAACACGTGGCGGGGTTTGCCAAATGTTGCTCGACGAATAAAGCTTACTTATTCATCTGTACCGCAATATTTTGATTCTCATCAACAAACTTATATTATTTTAAGCTGGAAAAATTAAATATATTTCTTCTTTTTTAAAAATATTTTAATACTTAGTATTGTAATTAGATGTTTTCATATAGTCTAGTATGACGGGATAACACAATTTTTTATTTTCTCTCACCGCATACACCAAGCGAAATATTAGTTCTGACGACATTTATTCAATAATTTCCCATGTTTTATTTGTTTGCATACTTATATTACATTGAACTAGTCACTTCAATGACCTCACACACAAAAGACCTTTTTAGAGCTTTTTACATTTTTAAAGGCAGCTTTTTTAACAAAATAGTTGTTATCACTGCGACCACTGAAAAACCACTTGTTATACTACGTATGAAACAGCTGAAAAAACCTTTTCACAATTATACTGTACGCATAAAAACACATTACAATATTCTAATAAACTACAGATAACAATTTTTACGTATTGGTAAAGTTGAGCTGTTTCCAAAAGACGTAGCACTGTCAAGCATCCAATGGGTGAATATTTGTTTCCACTCTATGAGATAATACTAATATCGTGATAGTGCTTAAGAGTTTCTAGAAACGTAAATTTTAAAAATTGTTTTAGATGATTTTTCTACAACTTTCTTATTTTGTAACCTTAGAAAAGTATATATATTTTCAATTCAAGTATCATTCCGCCTTTCAGACTCTAATGGATGAATCCAATTATTATTATTGATAACACAACTCTTATTCCAGATTTACTACAGTAAACATAAAAATGACGTGGGATTGCATGCAATTTATTGTTACTTGAAAATTTATTTTCGACACGATTTATAGAATAAACTGTATTGCTTAGTTAATAAATTACATATTGCAATAAATTAAATGGAACAGTCATGATACGTGTATAGTGCATACAAAAGTACAGCTCATGAAGTACTGCCACAAAAATGTTTTTGTGCTGTTTAGTATTTTAAGGATAAATCATCACAATTCCTTCGTCATATTGGTAACTCGGATTTGTATACTTCAACTGAGATATTTCTATCACATTTTACAGCTACAAATTATATTTCTCTATTTCGTTAGGAAAAAATTTTATAGTAAATACATATGCCAGCGTTTCAGTTCCATCACCATCTAGCGAGTTATTTTTAAGAGATAAATGGAACTTTCAACAGCTTTTAATGAATTCACCAATACATGGAGTTTCGCTTTCAACGGGTTCAGGGCCATGTATCTTCGTATAATACATTTCCATGTTACGGTGGAAGGGTAATAAATTATGCGATGTGTCGTATCTGAGTGGATGTCCATAGAGCTAACAATGGGGCTGTCGATTCAAAAAAATATGATAAGTCGGAAAATAAATCTGCACGCGTGATAAAAGTCATGTCAGTCAATCCATCGAAGTGGGTCAGTCACGTTTATAGAACAATTCATACACATAATAGATAGTAAAGAGATGACGGCATGGGATTTTCGGCAAATATTCCGTGTACATGTGAGATTAACTTGTATTGTCGTAATTAGCACCCTGTACACCCGGACATTACCCGGGGGCCCTCAGTCGCATGGTCCGCCTACCTCTGGAAGAAATACGGGGGCTTTCTTCATGGTTAAAAAAACATTATTTTACGTAATCTGGTCTTCATTAGTCAACAAACTTTTTTCATGAGGTCAATTTCTACTAGATGATCATTTTACACCATCGGCCAATTTTCCGGATGTGTGTGCAGTTGTCATACTATGCCATCTACAGTTGCGTCTGCAGAACGGTCATTTTCAAAACTGAAGCTCGTCAAAAATTTATTGAGAAATTCCATGAATCAAGACCGATTAAGTAGTTTAAGTATTTTATCTATCGAATATGATGTTACAAATGATTTAAGAAGCAGATTATACCAGTTAATTAAACCATTTGCTGTACGTCGTATGAATATATCATTTAATTTTTTGTACAATTACCGAATTGAAAAATGTATGTAAATATCATATTACTAAAGAGTTACTAATACATGTTTTTTACTTTAAAAATTTATTTCAAAATTTAACCATATTCTGACACTGAAACTGCGGCCACAAGGGGGTTGCGATCTACATTTTACACGGGGTCACCGACTTGGATAGCGTCAGTCGAAGGAATAAGAAGTTTACTTATCAGAACACACAGGAATTGCAGGTGATACACGTGAAGTCTAATATGTTCAAAATAATATTCATAAGAACACACATTACCTATCATCCGAATATAGAAACTACATTACTAAAACTCTATCCACTATCAAGAGAAAATATTCCCTTCATATCGATACTACACTATACCATCAGTTCTTCGCCTCACAGTTACACGCATTCCCGATGGAGGGCAGAACCACTACGTCTGAACTAAAATTATACGTTCCTCAAAATAAAGTTTTAAGACCTATTCGTCATGGAACGTAATAAATACTTACCCATAGAATTTAACATCGACCCTTTAACAAGCGTATTGATCCTACCTTATAATTTTTAACTAACTACCCATCCTTATGATGCAACTCCCCTCTCACAGAATATCTTCTAAGGTCCTTAAACATTTTTTAACTTTTAATACTAGCTAAGAAACAGAAAAGGAGAAATTCTCTTGTCACTCTTGCATTAAAGTATGGAGCCTCCTTCCTTTAATTTCTTTCTTTTTGTAAGAACGTTTTTCTACATTGCATATTACAAAACTTTTTTGTTGACATCATATTTAATTTCGCTACGAAGGAAAAAATGAAACGTGACAATGTCGCTAAATATAAAATTAAAAACTGTAACAATATTCAGCGATGATTCTCAAAGGTTTTCATAGAAATAAAGAAGAAGAAAATTATTTTCAACAGAACACAATGAGCTTGAAAGAATTTTTGTGAGCCACATGCCATTACCGTTCTTTATTTCTATAGCATTTGGGAAGTGAGTATAGCTTTGAGTAGTGAGTATAGCGAGATATCGACCTCGTTTCGCTTTCAAAATCATTTTTAAGGAAGTATTGCTCTCCCAACCATAATATGCTATACGACTATACTTCATAAATCTAATTAGATAATAAATCAAATTAGGACAATTTAGACAAAATATTCATGCAAGTCAGTTTGGTGTAATAACGAATTGTTAATAAAGTGGGACTAAACCTGATAAAAATAATATTCGAGTGTAAAAAATAACCTACGCTTCGTCGCACTTGTTTCTCATTTTCCTTCATTGAAATATCACCAAGTCCCAAATATTACCAAAGCCTCACCGGTGGCGCAGGTTGCAGTGTTGTCGCTTCTTACCAAGTCATCCGTGGTTCGATTCCTGTGAGGCCAGAAAAAATTTGTAGCTTTTCACATGAATGTCCCAGTTTATGTAGCTTTGACTACTGACAAGCAAACCCTCCTTCCTCAATCCACCTCTTGCTAGTAACAATAGCTATTACTAAATACTCCAACTAACATCTACACTTGGGTCAAGTTGTTGGTAAACCAAGCTAAGCGACCCACCTACTAACAATAGCCCACCACCCAACTCCTACCTCCTATCGATCGCTCCATGTAGATAAGCTTCAATAGCACGCTACATTTCCCATTTACAAATAAAAAAATTTAAAAAATATATCAAATTTGAATCTATTTTTGTATATACAACTTGTGTTGAATCGAAATATAGAAGGAAACACTGTATAAAGCTTTTTCAGTTCCTTCATCAGATACAAAAGCAATTTAGATGCAGAAAGTACCCAGATTAGAAAATGATATATACTTAGCTTGAACTAATTATTTTTGTAATAAGATGTAACGTGAATCTAGCAGTAAGCGTGCAAAATTAACGAAATGTAATATTCACATATTTGATTCTTCTATGATTCTATCATTATACAAAAACATTGAAAGAAAAAACTTATTTCATCAACAGATGACGAGTAATATAACAATTGATCTTTCAATTAGTAAGAATCAGTCATAATTGTTTTTTGTAAATATGTTAACTTACCAATAGCATCGTAGAAATTTGTGCAATCAACAAGTACAATACTGGGCGTAATGTTTATTATGTACTAAGATAGAATACGACATACCTTACATTTTCCGTACCATTCCAAAGACTTGATTGAAATACACTTTCTTAGCAGTTCATCAGATTCATATCAACACTGAATAAGTCATAGTAGCCAACAATGTGTTCATGCAGCACAGTAATAATTATCTCCAAAAGTTGTATCATAATAAAACTTATGTGAAACGTAATTAAATAATCATTAAGTTAATAGGATACCTAAGTTTGCAGAGCCTTCATCATTTCAAACTTACAAAACTTTATTTCAAGACATAGCTACTAAAAAATTACTTTGCAAATTAATATCAAATCTGAGACGTACTGGATATTTGAATACTTACCATAACAAATGTAATGTTTCTTAGTTCCAAATGCATTTATTTTTTAAGAATCTTTACAAGTTGTGTAAAACATTAAAACACAATAACATCAATTGGAACGCAAAAATGTGGTAGTGCACGAAAATCATTTAAGAAGTTCAAGAACAAAACTACTAACTTCAAAAGCTATTTACCATTAATATGATAATCTTATAGAAAGCTCATTTGACGAAATCAGCTAAATATCAACCCACACTTATCAACGAGAGAAATATTTGAATAGCAGTGAACCCTTCCGCTGGGCCACAAACAAGTGTTTCCACGTCACTGAATTGAAATCAGCCCCACTTCCAAAAGTTTCTGTATTTTCGCGGCCACATCGGGGTTCTTCAGATGCTCCTGGAGGGCCTTGGGGTCTGTTTTGATCTGTTCCAGGATCAGACGCATGGCGTTGTCTCTCATGATGGATTGAACCTCTGGATCTGCCATCGCTCGACGCACGACTTCCTCGGGGTCCGAGTTGACGGCCATCGTACACGCCATGTAGCCATCCATGGCTTCCTTCGAGCTGGAATCCAGTTCCAAAGCCTTGCGGTAGGCGCTCAACGCCTTGCCGTGTTGCTGCATCCCTTGGAGGATCTTCCCTTTTCGAATCCAACCCTTGATGAATTTAGGGTCCAACTCAATGCACTTCTCGCAGTCCCTGAGGCCCAAATCGAACGCAGCCAGTTTGGTGTAGCACGCTGCGCGGTTGCTGTAATATTTCGGGTCGTCCGGATTTCGCTTGATTGCTTCCGAGTAATGTTTGATTGCCGATGCGTAATCTCCGTTCTTGAAGAGCTCGTTTCCTTGTTCCTTTTCTTCTTCGGCCTTCACCGGATCTATGTATGCGAGCCTCTCTTCCTCCTTTATCCTTCTCTCCACATTCGACAACATAGTTTTCACTTCTGGAGTTCGATGCTCGGTCAAGGACTTTTCGAAGTACGTTTTGGCTTTGTTCAAATCTTCAAGTTTCATGTAACAATTAGCTATGCGCGTGAATGCTTTCGCTATTAACTTGAAGTCAGCTCTGTTTTCCCTCCCAGTCACAATCGCTTTCTGACACTGTTCGACACATTTATCGTACTCACCTTGCTCGAAGTATACAGCACCGATGTTGTTGAGGAATGTTATATCCGTAGGATCAAGCTCCACTGCCTTCAGGTAATGAGAAAGAGCTTCATCCAATTTCTTCTTTTTGTAAGCATCATTCCCTTCTGCCTTTTCCTTCAGAGCCGCCGCCTTCTTATCAAGACTTTCGCCTATCAATTCTTCTTTCATTTTGAAAGCTGTTGGCATTTCATCATCACCAGAACCAGTGCACTTCATATCTATAAACATAAACCACCGCAAGTCTCTTCCACACTAATTGATTCCTTAAAATTAGTAGACAACACTTCAACAAAGAGACGTGATTATACTTTTCACGCAAACCGAGTACTTTTTGTTTTCAAAACAATTAAAGTTCAGCTCTTACGAACACATTGAAAATTACAATATGCGAATAAACTTGATTTTTTGCCGCCCAATCCACTTAATTACTGTCTCAACCTTCCACGCAATGAGCAGGTTCCGATAATTCTAGAACCGTAGCAGCACTATTTCTGGGAACACGACAAAGAGCAGCGATTTTAACAATTGAGGTGAGCGATTTCGTTAACTTCAAACTGACTGCGGCCCAAAATCAAATATTGTTCCCACTTATTTCATTTTCTTCCATGGTAGCTTAGAATAAACACAAATAAAATACTATGATCATTCCAAGCTGCATTAATACCACAGATTATAGAAGGTAATAATATGTTATTAATACTACAGAGCACAGCAAAATGTCAATCGCGTAGTTAAGTATTTGGAAGATCTTTGGCCAAAGGGTAAACGAAGTTAAGCGATAATAAATCAAACCTGCTATTTTATCCTTAATAATAATAAATTTATTGTCAAAAAACAGTAGAGACTGCGTATGACCACGTGGAGGACAATAAACTAATTTACTCTCCGGAAGCAAGCAAGGGACCATCCCATCAATTCCGATCAAGGGCCCTAAGGCAGAGGCGGATTCAAAAATTTCAGCAACAGTTCCCAGATAAGATAAAAAGTTAGCTGCGAGTTATAATACATAAATAATTTCAATATGTTTGTAATTTAACGCAAATATGTGTGTAAATTTACATGTACAAGTTATTATCGAACTATATATTATTCTGAGTACAGTGTTTAAAAATCATAAGAGTTGAAAAAACACTAAATTCACGATTTATTGTTACAATAAACACGCCCCTAGACAAAGCCTAGAGAACCTGTATAAGAAATCCGCCTCTACCCGAAGGAAAAACGGAGAAAAACTCGGGCCAAAACAACAATTAAACAACATAGTTTATCAAAAACATTTACAAATTTCAAGTTAAAAAGAATCATAATATTCGGTTGAAATATTTAGTACGACCTTGAAAATGACATTTGAACAGCTGTTTTCCGTTATCATCAGGTGATTGTAGTTTATCCATACCAATATATGAATGCGTAACGCGAATGTGTGTCTGTCTGTTTGCTACCTGATCACGCAAGGAGACTATACACAGGAGATGGCACTCATGGAGTGGGGGTATATACGAAAAGAGTCGTCAGCTCACTCGGTGTCATTAGAGTGCCTATAAGGGGAGTAACACCGATCGCCATTTTGTGCCTAAAAGCGCGTTCACACGGCGGCGCAACGCAACATAACCGCACCGAACAAGCAAAAGCGAACGGTTGGCGTGGCTTAGCGATGCCCGGGAATTCAAAATTATAATGAGTAATTGTCATGGAAGCACTATATAAAATATATTTCAATGACAGTACACTTTTTTATGCCGTTGTGATTTAATTATGCTATTTAGAAAAATAAATATGATAATATTAATTGTGGACAAGAGTTAATAAATAATCATATGTATAATTTATATGGAAATCAATTCACATTATGTATTAAACACTAATTAATAATCCAGCGCATTACATCAGCAATAATAATTCACTTGTGGTAACTTTCGGTCAGGTGAAAATGGCGACGTGCCGGGAATCGAACCCGGGACTCCTGCTTTAATCACAGGGGTGTTAACTACTACACGATCCGTTCGCCTTCCACAACCGTACACCATTCCACCCAGACCTAAACCCCGGAATACCTGAGACACATCCCCATACAGGAGATAAGTGAACCAGGCGGCACACTATGCTGTGTGCACTTTATTACCGGTTTCACGCGTACCTACGTGTTAAGGTTCGTTAGCCCCACCGGTGGCGAAGGTGGTAGTGTTGTCGCTTCTTACCAAGTCATCCCGGGTTCGATTCCCAAATGGGCCAGAAAATTTGTAGCTTTTCACAATAATGTCCCAGTTCTGAGAAGCCAACCTTCCAATCAATAACTAACCACTTCTAACCCTCCACGTGGGCCAAGTTGTTGGTAAACCCAGCTATACGGTCCACCTACTAACAATGACCTACCAACCGACTCCTAACTCCTATCGCTCCATGTAGATAAGCTTCAATAGCACGCTACATTTCCCATTTACAAATACAACAATAATAAGGTTCGTTATGTACATAATTCTTCCGTGTACTCTACACGTGGAGAAGATACATGATAACTTTCGGTCAGGTGAAAATGGCGACGAACCGGGAAATTGATGTATAAATGCATTAAATGTACTTAA
This sequence comes from Laupala kohalensis, assembly GCA_002313205.1. Lineage (NCBI taxonomy): Eukaryota > Metazoa > Arthropoda > Insecta > Orthoptera > Trigonidiidae > Laupala > Laupala kohalensis. Next base: position 511,332 of record NNCF01129658.1, read on the forward strand.
AATTAATTTGTATATTTGAATCATTTATAATGAGAAGTACCATTACAATGCCAATTGCGAGAAATGTTACGGAGATTGTTGAAAAACTGGGTTGGTAAATATTATTGATGGACAAAGAGCGTCACATTTACAAAAAAATCATTCCTATTTATCACATTTGACACTTCAGGAACTGAACTAAGGACATTTTTTTTCTAATTTACAACTTATCAATTCTTATTTAGTACTGGTAATATTTAAATAAATGTATTAGGAAAAAATATTACGTATTATAAAAAAGGATAAACAATCTTTATGTTAACATATAATGCGAGTACTGGGTTCAAAACATTATAGTTTTATCTAAATGACAGTACATTCGTATTTGGAAGTATTTTAGAAGGATTTTTTTCACGCTGATTATGACTTTAGAGACATATTCTACGTCCGCTGAATGATAAACAAAATTTGTCATGAATTCAATGCTGTTTCTATGCACGTAAAGTCTTAACACGATGTGAGACAATACGCGAGGAGTAAGGATCTGTAGTCTAAATGACGTTGCCTCAGGAGCCTGAACTTTGAAAGTGATGGGTGACAAAAGGCACAAAGTGGCGTCACTAATGAGAAGTGTCAACTGATCAGGGGACTCGTCGGTGTTACTCTACTTACTGGTACTCTAAGTTAGGTAACATGAATCTTCAGCACCATCTCACGCTGGTTATTGTAACTACTTCAATGGCAGTTCCCGCTTCGAGTGATGCTCAGCTGGTCGTCGTCATCTGGTGGTTAAGTAAACAAATTATTACAATAAACACAACATGACAAATGAAAATGGTATAAAAAGAAATATAAACACAAAATATGTTTACAAAAGAACAGAAACACAAACATGTTATAATATCGTATTGTAACGACGCAGTATATGCAATATAACATTAGTACGTGTTAAAAACAATTGGAAACATTTATATTTAAAAGCACATGGCCCTTTACTATCGAGACAAATGAATTTGAAGTAGTTACAATAACCAGCGTGAGATGGTGCTGAATATTCATGTTACCGAGTGAACTGACGACGCTTTTCGTACACACAGAAAAGCCTACCCCACTCCTTTGCCATCTCCTTGTGATCACGACTAAAGCACTGAAAAGATCGTGATTAAATTGTGCAAGAAGATAGTTTAGATGTCCTGGATGAATATAGGCTAACTTTTATTTTTAAATGTATGATAACATAGATAAAAACTGCTTTTAACCATAAATGTTGATAGATTCAGAAAGAAGAGACTTATATTTGCTTACGCCACCGCCTAAACGTTTAGAGATAGGTAACAACTATGAATGGAAATATTGTTTGCCTCAAAGAGTTGTACAAAAACGTCCGCGATAGCATACGTCGATCTACAAAACTTAATGATCTATAAAACGTTATTTTATTTATTAATGCCTTTTTGGCGAGGTTCTGGCCATCAGGCCTGCTCTTCCACCTAACCGTTGGACTTAGAGGGAATTGGGAAGGAGAGATGTTAGGTTGGTGGGGAACTTATGGTACCGATCCGACATTTGTCTGGAGAAGGTGAGGGATACCCCAGCTGAAAACCTCACCTAGTTCGGCTGAGCGCGGTTTGACCCACGCTCTACCGCTCAGCGAGATCGTGTAAGCGTCGGTTATTAAAATAGAAGTGTTAAGAAGAAAAAGATAAACCATCATCAAATATATAGAATAATTTGTTTTGTGTTCTTAATAAATATAAAAAGCGTCTTTAAATCGTAAAATTTGGACGAATAGTTTAGGTTTTACAAGAATTTTAACAGAATGGTGCATTGCGTTACGCCTCGGAAGCGGCGCGGCTCCCTCAATATAGTGTTTTGTAATCAGTCAAGTTTTGCATTAAATTTGTATTATTATGAATTTCAAAATATTATAGTGTTGTAAATGTTTATTAAGAACCAGAAAGTAAAATTATTTTGATCTTACAATATTGATAGATTTTATCTGTTTCTGATTAAAAGAAGATTAGTCTAAGAAAAATCCCGAACAACGCCGGGTAATCAGCGGGTAGTTAAGAAACAAGACAAATTTATCTTGGTAACAATATGAAAACAATTTAACTACATATACATATGCCGAATTGATTACTTCTATTGATACACTTCATTGAAGTTGCCTAAATGGAATCGTTTTAGGCACGTACAACAAGTGTATACGACAAAACGCATACGAAGCAGGGAGACAACTTACGCAAGCGACTTTATTAATTTTGTTGCACAAAATTTTGAATTGTTGTGCGTTTAAGTTATGTTGGTGCCCTTTGATTTCCGTCAGTAATGTGCGCTATGTGTGTCCAACATAGCAAGAGGTATAAATTTTACAATACAATCTGTAAACGGCATTTTGTGTGTACAGTTTATCTATTTCATCTTTCCCCTTGGCTACAAGATTATAAGATGGTTTCTTCATTTTATTCACCAACTATACGTTTCCTTGAAAAATAAAAATACCAATTTAAAATTAGAGATGTGTTTCTATGGTCTGGAATCAACTAATTTGTTCTTGAGAATTTTGTACATTTGGTGAACAATGTTTCGTATTAGTAAGGTATGTTTTCGCCTTTTAAGATACTCCTTTATATTAAAATTATTGGATATTAATTTGTTTGTTAGGTTATTCTAACAAAACCAATCTTATCATAATGGAAGCAATTATCAGACTGCGATATTGCTTTATCAACCAAATTTTGTATTATTGGAATTTGTTGGACAAGAGGATAATCAGATAAATAGTTAAATGCTCATCCAGAATAAGTTTCTTTTATGAAACCAATTTCACATCAATTTATTATTTTCACGTGGTATAAATAAATCTACAAATTTAATTTTTCATTTGTTTCTTTCTCTAAACTACATTTCAACCGTGGATGACATCTATCAAAAACATTTAACATGGTTTCCATTTTGTTAGTTGGAATAATGCAAAAAATGTCCACTTGGCGAGTTACAAAATGTAAATTATTAAACATTAACTTTCAAGATCGCGTAAAACAAATTCGGACAAAAAATCGGACTAATAGCATTACTGAGGATCCTTCCATAATGTCTTAATTTCTTATTAAATGTGAAATAAGTTGAGTCAATTGCTTTAAAATGACAAATTCATCTTTAGGGATAGTATAGTTTTGCTCCATCGAGATAAAGCACTATTCGTCTATAAATCGTCTGGTAGACTTCTAAAAAGTGAAACCACATCGAAAAGTACCATACACATTGTATCGACTTCTTAGATCCTATTTTCCATTACTAGAATTAAAATACAAATTTTCTCCGTCTTCAAGTAAATTCGTTAGCCTTTTAATGGTCCGCAGTAATATCTTGAATTGTAAACTAATGGGATCGTCATATCTGACAATTTAGAATTAACGCAGGGTATCTAAACTCTCATCAAACTAGTTACCGAAAAGGTTTCCTTGTATTTTCTTCTTCCTTGGCTGGCGCAGCTACTGCCAGATTTGAGAGAGAGATAAATTGAGAGAGGAAACTCGAGCATTCGCGGTAACAAGCAAGAATCTTGCCACCAACACCAACAAGAAGCTCTATGAGAAAATCTTGAAAGTAGTTCTCGCGAAGCCGTCCTTGGTTGCGGTTAATTTTCTTTTATTTAATTCAATTAAAAATTCTGTTGACGCGCTTGTTGTTTTAATGTGTACAGTACGTTACTGTTTTTTATTTTCTTTAAATCGATAAGTTTTTTCGCAAAATCTCGGATAAATCAAAAAGTAGCGTGGACGGCGTGTTTGTGATTTTAGTTTTCCGTTATTCCTGTCGCCCGCGAATTTGTTAATTCAGTCCTATTTTTATATAATAATATATTACTCAATGATGTAATATGATTTCATAACTGAATAAAATTGTATCGCATATTATTGTATAAAAAAATCAAATTATTTCAAAATATTATTTGGTAATTGGTTATATCCTTTTTCTTAGTAGGAAGTGAAAATATGTTGTCATTATAGCAATATGTTAATAATATTTGATTTATGCCTACTATACATAATGTGAATGTTTTAAATCTATATATTGATAATAATTTGTGTCAATATATTGTTCAGGGAATTTTTTAATGTACATTAAGGTTATATTCGGTTTAATTTATTTTTTCAACTTAATAAAAGCAACGTCTTTGAAGATCAAGAAGCTATTTGATAGAATACTTGATTTACAACAGTTTTTAATGGACGCTTTTTGTTGTTTAGTTGCTGTATATTATGTAGATGGCAGGACTGCTCTACGGTGAGTGTACGTTAAATGGGAGTTTACATACCCTGAATTAACATAAAAGTAGGCAAAAACAGAACTTTTTTTTGCGATTTGTGATATATCAGAATTTCTCGATAAAATACTTCATGGCCAAACATGGTTATTATTCGTTCCCATAACAACAATACATTCGTAACAAAATAATTTTAACGCTAATGTCAATTGCAGAATTGTAATTAGCTCACTGATCGTCGGAGACCAAGAGAAATTCAAAATGCATGTTTTGTTTCCAATATCCATTTCAGTAACACAGTTTGCATGGCATATGCCTCAACGCGCCCAGTGGTATTGCTAGCCCACTAACCAATACTGGGAGAGGGCTTCAAATCATATGATAATTACGCGGTAGGTTTTTCAACATTTCAGTTATTAGATTACGTCCGTGTGATCTTATTACTCATGTTCAGACATCTGGCCGCTCTACGCTACAAAAGGGATCGAATAGGCGAGTGCATTCACGTGGTATATTAGAACGTAAAATTTTACTTTTTATCGGGGAGGGGGAGACGGTGAGTTCGTGAGTGCGTAATAATTATAATACAGATTAAATTCAAACGTTTCGAACAACGAGCCGAAACATCAAGTATATTTCATAAATAGCCATATTCCACGTAGTTTGGGTAAAATAATTAACTCCAATGAACACCCGCAACCTCAAAGCTATTTGATTTATTCTAGTGTTAATAATTACTCTGCAATTCTGCAAGTGACTTCGGTCGCTAGCCTCCACTTTAAAATATTACTTTAAAAGAAATATCAGGTTTCCGTTTTTTACTTTCCAATTACAAAGAGTATGTATGGAAAGTATTGTAACAGGTCGAGAAATTTTTTTTTTTGAGATCTCTTCGGATCTTTACGAATTGGCGCCAGGAGAGTCTATTCTCAAATTTTGACAAAAACCTCAAATGCCCTATATATGTGTGTGAGTGTGTGCGTATGTGTGTAGGTATCTTGGAGGCGTGCTTTTTATATCAACCTATATTGCAAAGATTTTGAAGTGGAAGGTAATTCATGCAATTTGTGCTTGTGATTCTAGATATTATGTTCAGGAGTGCAGTATGTTAGGTGATGATAATTTGAAACCGATTGATCTTTTTAGAGTGTGGTCTAGTTTAACAATTATAATATATTACGAGTTTAGAGTGTTCCCTTTTTCTTATATTTTTAATAATAAAGGGTAATTAGGACCATGTTCTTTTTTGTAATGAATTGTAACCGGAAAGTTGAGTGGGGTACACTCCAGATTTTTCGCTTCACTTTCGATTATTAAGATCACAAAAAGTAAACAAAACAATGTAGTGACGTAAAACAAGATTATTTACCTGTCGAAATAATTGGAAAACAAAAGTAATGAATTTTTCGAAGTATTCATTAAAAGAATAATATAAATGCAGGCTGAAATAATCAAAGGATGATTTGAATATAACGCCAAGATTTGAATATACGCCATATATGACAACACAGTACAAATACCACAAAAATTCATCAGATATATGATATGATACAATGATACAAGACTGACAGCAATGTATTCAAAATGTGAAATAATTAGCAATCTCGATACTATCCTTCTTAAATTTCGATCTGGAATATTTGCCTAAGAAATTTTTTTTTTAATTACAAGCAAGGAAAGTTTATGTAATACAAGCCGAGTATTTCTCATCAAAACATTGTGGTGGGCGTATCTACAGTTCATATTTGAATTTCATGTACGTTCTTTTAAGGAAAAGTAATACTTCTTTCTCTCTCATAATGTTTCGATCGGTATTTGAGTCATTATCAGGAGAATGAAGTGTCACGCGCGTTAGGAATGCGAGCCTCGAAGTTTCCAAGAGAGTAGATAGACATCAAAGATGCTGCATCAAAGACGCTGGATCGGATCTATTTTGGTAACTGGTGTTGTATTTTGTACTTATAGGTACTCGAGTCACTTGACGTCAGACCTGCACTCTTGTGCTCTTCCTGATTGTTAAATAACAGATGTTACGTTCACTGCTTATCTCCCTCCAACTTCCGACGTCCTGTTCTACCGGTGTACTACCGCCGACTTAGGGGCGTTGGGATGTTAGGGTTTGATGGAGACGACAGACAACAATGGGTTTGGTCAAAGTGGATAGTTTAAAGAGCTGTAGCTGTTGCTTTGTGTTTCAGATGGGTATGGGTACGTTAACAATATCTGACGGGTAGCTACGGATAGAGCGACAAGTATCTGTCCGTGTGAGATGATTAGAGTAGGGTGTGAACAAGGTCTGATTGGGATTGGTTGGAAGGCGTGGAGAATGGACCTGCGGGCGGACGTGTACATGATTTCAGTTATTGTGGCGAGTTTAGTCATTTGACGGATGGCGGTGTTTGGGGTGAATATCGGTGATTTAACGACGGTTCTTAAGAACCGCTTCTCTAGTTTGTGGTAGGTGGGCAGACGGTTGCGTATGTGCCACAGAAGTAAAGTGCTAAGCTCCGGATGCAGGCCTTGTACAGAGTAACTTTCGTAATAAATCAATTGATCTGTGTTGAAATGCTTCCATGGTGTAATATTATATCTTATCGGAGTTTGCAAATTTCGCCCAGACCTTAGTCAATTATCCATGATAAAACCAGTAGCTTGATGAAGCTCTACATATGCTGAAATACGACAGCGACCAAATGAACAGGGATTTCTCGATTCTTGGCCTCGCTGAATCTCTGTCCATCGACTTGAGTTGTTAATCGAATCATTTCCCATCTTCCCAAATTCTTTTGAGTAATTATTTGCTTCACTCTAATCAATTCATCCTACGTCTATTCACGCTATTCACTTTTCCCCAGCAACAATTGATCCGAAACCCCGCAGCCGCTGTCCATCTGAGCGTCGTTTAACTATGTAAGTTACATTAACAAAAAATATATTTACTTAGCTTTGTCTAAGATATTTTCCCATAGATCATCCCACCTCGCACCTCGCACCACACACGACCTCCCTCATATTTAACCCAAGAACCACTCCGGCCAACACGACTGTACGAAAAATAAATAAATAAATAAATTACTTTGGCAAAATGAAATAAGCAGGGGACGAAACTTTGGGAGTGAAAATAATTTCAGTATCTATAAGTTACAAGTTTTACTTTATTTTTATTGCTAATGTATTTCTTGTGTCACTTTAAGGCATTATACCCGCGTTGATTGTAGTCAAGTTGTCAACTATTCATGAAACTCGGAAACATTCACCAAAGTACTTCTTATTAATTAATAATCGCTCTACTGACATTCATTGTTCGACGAGGACAATTAGTTCGTAATTTTAAAACTTGATAATAAATTTAGATTGTTGTTTGGCTCTTTCTTTGACAAGGGTCGCATTGTCTTCAGTCA